>JAUBNV010759456.1:0-11104 GCA_032354855.1 Desmognathus mavrokoilius | reverse complement strand
TGCGTGGCAGCAGCGGATGGCCTGGCGGCGGCGCCAGCGCCGGCAACGGCGGAGTTGCCCGGCGCGTGCACGTGGCCCTGTGCATGGCGGCGCTGCGCCTGCATCTGGCGGCGGTGCTTGATGTGATGCTTCGGGCCGGGCGGGGTGCCCGCCTGGCGTGGGCGGCGCGGGGGCGGCGTAGCGGGCTGAAGCTGCAGTGGCACCTCATTGATGCCGCGCACAATCTCGGCCTCGGCGCGGTGTCCCGGGTGGTCAGCCGAGCGGATGCCTCTGGTGTTGCTGAGGCTGAAGAAGACGCGCTGGCCCGGCACGGGCTCCATGTCGCGGGGGATTGGGCCGTCAGGGCCAACCATGCAGCAGATAGGGCTGTAAATCTCCCTGCCGCAGTCCACATCCCCCCGGATGAAGAGGTAGCGGCCCGTCCGGCCGTGGAGCACTCGGCCAAGGATGCCCTGCCGCATCACCTGCAGCGGGCGGTCGAGTACACCCGTGACTCCGGTGGCGCGCACGTCACTGCCCAAAACAATGGGCGCGCCCGGTGGCGGCACGGCCACCGAGTGGGAGAGGTAGAACGCCACCTCGCCTGAGTCGCAGATGACGTCGCCGTCCATGGCATAACCACTGTATGCCACGTCGCCGGTGTAGCGAGAAACCCGTACTTCGCTGAGGTGCGCGGGGATCTGCACACGGCGCTGGTGGCGGGCCACGTCATCGTGTGTGACCCGCCAGTCGATGATGAGCTGGCGCGTGTCGTAGTTGACGCTGACGAGGGTGCCGTGCTGGGGGTCGTCGGACGAGATGCAGGCGAGGGGGGCCGGGGCGTCAAGGAAGGGCTCGTACGGGGCAGCCCCGTCTGCTGTGGAGGCGGCCAGGGGCTGCCCGGGGCTTGGGGTCTTGGCGGTAGTCATCCTGACGGGTAGGGGACGGGGTAGGCAGAAGAGAGGTACACATAGAAGAGCAGGTGTCAGCCAGCGGGGAATGGCATGACATGCGTAGCGGGTTAGCGCGGAAGCTGGAGGTGCAGCTGCATGCATGCACCCTCCCGGCCGTGTTCCCTTTAGGAGAAAGGGGGCGGTTAGGTATGTGACGGCATGTGCGCTGTGTCGCCCCTGCTGAAGATGGCCAGCGGGGGGCGGGAGAGTGAGTGTGCGCATGGCGCAATCTGGTGGCGCGCGGGGCCAGGGGTGGCCTTGGCGCGCCATTAGCGCGGTGCGCCTCGCGTCAGGGGCGCGGATCACGCTTGGTGCGGATGTGTAAAGGTTGCAATAACCGGTTGGTGTGAGATTGTATGCGCCGCGGCGGGGCATGCATGCCCATGGAGGGCACGGTTGCGTGAAGGCCACGCAGCGGCCTGCGTTTCACATGAAGGAAAAAGGAGCAGTTACCAAGTGCTTATTTTTGATACGAAGGTGTTTGAGCGCAGGTGTTGCGAACACCAGCAGCCAGCCGCAGCGGCGGCCTGACGGACCCTTAGGCAGGTTCCAAAGCACGTGCACCCTGTCCTCGCGCATGAGGGCACGGAGGTATGCAGAGCGGTTTGGGTGCGCGTCAGTGATGAAGTGCCCAGGTACGTGCACGCAGGCTACACAACGTGCTGCAGAGACAGCGAGCGGCAGAGCTAGGTCTAACACTGTGAACCAGGGGCTTGCCACGACTGCATCAATGGGCACGCGTAGGCTAGCACTCTTGTAGAACGAGGGTTGCAAGGCGTCTTTGTGGGATTGAGCACCTGACCTTGGGTTTAAGTCGTTGTCTACCACCGGTATGCCGCGGGACGCAAATTCCTTGCGGATGGTACAGGTACCTGCCCAGGGGTCAAGCACGGCTCCCAGCTGGGTGAAGTCAACGAATGACAGAAGCGCGCGCACCTCCTGAGGAACGGTAGGAGCAAGCGGGTTGTTCCGGGGGTTGTCGTAAGTGCGAGTGATTTCATTGGCGAGGCGGCTCATGTGAGACCTTGCGTAACTGCCAGGCATGAGCAACTGCAGTGCCCCTTCCACCCCGCTTGCGGTGCGCAGGTCCCAGGTCAGTGGCAGAGACGGGTGCGTAGCGGCGGCAACGGCAGGGGTGGAGCTAGGGAGCATGCGGTTGCGGACAAAGGTGGCGGTTTTGTTATGCGCTACTTCCCCGTCTTCATAGTCGATGTCAAAGTAGCGTGGGCGTTGTTCTGAGTTGACGAAGCGAGCGACACCGTTGCGCTCGCCATCGCGGATGACACAGCCATCTAGTTGCCGTGCAGCAGCATCCCGCTTCTTTGCGGCTGCTGAAGGGAACAGTGACTGCCTGCGCTGTTCTGGTGCCGGGTGCGAGGGGACCAGGATTGTGTCAGGGTTTACGCCTTGCTCAATGCAGCGGGGGCACAGCCATGGCTCATCTCCTTCAGGCACAGCAGGCAAGGCCGGTGTTAGGCAGTCAATGTGCCACCCTGTCTCGCACGAGTCGCAAAGCAGCATGACGTCGTCGCGGTCAGCAAACCCGCACAGTTCGCAGGCAAGGCTGGCGGGTGGGCGTGCTGGTTGTGAAAGGGGTTCAGTGTCAATGTTGGTCAGATGGCAGGGAGCGCAGTTGATAACGTTGGTGGTGATGGAGCGGCCGCAAGCGCCCTGCAGCACCAAGTTGCCAGAGGTTTTAATCGCAGCAACGCGCAGGATGTGGTTATAGTGGGAGGTGTCCAAGGTGCTGTTTGCCTCCCCTATTCTGACGCGCACGTAGTCTCCAACCTCATACTTGCGCATGCGGGGGTGGTAACTGCCGCTGCGCAGCGTCGCGTAGCGCAGGGTGTCACGGTGTTGGGCTATGGCCAGGTTGCCGGCTGCAATGACGCTGGATTGGCGCATGGCTGCAGCCCTGTCTAGCAATGCCTGCGCGGCGGAGGGGTCAGCCAGGTCCAGGGACAGCTCCATGCGTTCCTTGATTGCGGGAGGCACAACCGGCTGTACTCCATGCAGCAGGTAGTAGGGTGAGTACCCGGTGGACCCCTGCGTGGATGCGTTATACCCAAGGGCAATCCAGGGTAGGGCCAAACTGTCCCAGCTGGCCGCGTCCTGTGATTGTTCAACCAACTTGCGCAGGGATCGTTTGACAGTTTGCACTGCACGCTCGGCTAGGCCGTCGGCTTGGGGGTTGTTAGCACGAGTGGTGCGGTGGTCAATGCAGGCGTCTTTGAGTAGGGAGTCAAATTCCCCATCAAATTCCCCGCCCCCGTCGGTCACCACCTCTGCACAGGCCCCAAACTTGCAAAGCACTTGTGAACGGAAGGCCAAGGCAGTGTAGCGGGCCTCCTTGCTGGGAAGCGGGGTCAGAACCAGATGCTTTGAGAAGTGCTCAATGCTGATCATGACAAAGCGGTTGCCGTCAGGAGTTTCGGGTAAGGGTCCCGCGAGGTCGCAGCCCCACCGGTAAAACATGCCTTGGATGGGGAGCGGGTTAAGTTGGCTGCTGGGTGCGTTGAAGCTAGCTCTGATGCGGTCACACAACTCGCATTGGGACACCAAGCGTGCAACGTCCTCACCCATACCGTACCACCAATAGGTGGTCTGGAGTAGTGAAAGGGTCCGTTTTTCACCGAAGTGACCTGTGTTGTCATGCGTCTTTAGTACCAGCTGGGTGCGCAGGGACGGATGCGGCACTTCTTTGCGCTCGCCGTCTGGGAGCGTGCGTAGGATGGTGTCGCCAACCTTGAGGTAGGAGACTGAGCGGCGCTGAATGCGCCTTGCCTCTTCAGGGTGCAACCCTTCCTGTAAGGTGCCGTTTTGAAGGAAGGTGATGGTGTTAGTGTCACACCAGATGTCCTTTTTATCGTTGGTGCGGTTTGAGTTCTGGGGTTGCCCGTTGCTTAGCGCGTGTGCAGCATGCTGAGCAGGATAGGTGGGCACCGTGCTGTCACCCCCCCCCAGCGGGTAGCCACAGGACGAAGGTGTGGAAGGGAGGGTGGGCGGGTCGCGAGCAGGAGTGAGCTGAGATGTTGCGCGGCACAGCGCGTATAGGCATTGAAATAGGTTTTGATCAATGCAATTGCCGAGGAGGTGGCGCCTGCAGCGCTCTGTCAGACCCGGCGCGGCTGTAGTGCCTGTGTGGTAGCCTAGCGCCCTCTCACGCTCGTCCGCGTTGGGCTCGTCGTAGCGGCCCAGGTGTGCGTCCCACACCATCCCGGGGTTGCCGTTGCGGTACGCGTAGGAGCCGGGAAATGAGACCAGGGTAGGCAACGTACTGAGCGGCGCCCCTGTCGTGTTGGTTTTGTAGAATGGATGCGCCTCTGCGCGGGGTGCGTTTTGGGAGGATCGGCCGGGGTCGAGTATGTCATTAACAAGGAGCCCGGGAGTACGGTGCCAGGCAGAGGCAGCGTGTTGCACTTGCACTGGGTCAGCCAAGTTTGTCCAGTAGTTGCGCAGGCGATGCGCGCGCGCGTTGAATTGGGCAGCGTCAAGGCATACGGGCTGCCCTAACTCCCTATTCAGGCTAGCTGCGGTTGCAGTTGCTATGTTGGGGTGTTTGAAGTTGTGCTGAGTTGCAGAGTTTTCCAGGATGTATGCGGTGGGGAAATCTCGTGTGTGCTGCAAGGTGGTGACCACACGCAGGACGTCATGCAGCAGACTCGACCTGCCCCCGGTCAACCCTAAGCCGCGGCCGGCTGGGCTTAGGTCTTGGCATGGCCAACCCGCCACCAGCAGGAGGGGGTGGTGTGCGCCTGCGCCGGCTTCATGGAGGTGTTGCGCAGTTATGTCGCGCACGTCCTGTGGTAAGGCAAACATGCCGTCGGCAAGGTCAGGAGAGAGCTGGTCAGGGTATGCCATGGCGAGGGTGCGCACGCGGTGTGCTGCAGCCAAGCGGGCGGATGGGTCTGTGTCTGCGTACAGGTATTGGCGCACAATAGCGCCGTTGCGAAGCAGCATTTCAAGGCCTGCGCAGATGCCCCCACACAGTTCCACTAGCACTACCCCTGTTGTGGCTGCGGTGGTGAAGAAACTCGCGTCCACTGGGGTGACATCAAGCGAGCGCGTGTCACATGTCGCAGGCGTGAACGGGCAGGGTGGTGCTGCGTGGTCAAACTGATGCAAGGCGGCGTTTGCAGCAACTACCCGTAGCCCAAATGCAAACTCCCCTGTGGGGTTCATGTCGGAGTAGTGCTCCCGCTCGTTGACGAGTAGGTGGCCCTTCAACATGTCGTCCGCATGTGGAGGGGCGTGGCGACCGTTGGGGGGCATGCCTGCCAGGAAGTTGTGCGAGGACTGCGGCAGGGGCAGCGTGGCTGGGTGGCGCGCGAGTGCGAGCGCAGCAGGTATGAGCGGGGGTGCGGCGGGCGCGAAAGAGGAGCTTGTGGCGGGTGAGTCGTTTGGCTGGCCGTTCAGCCGGGCTCCGGTTCCGTCAAAAGCAGAGCTCCTTGGGAGGCGTGAGGGGCCGTCTGCGTTAGCATGCCTCGCGCCGGGGCGGTGGACGGTGGTGAACTCATAGTCTTGCAAGGACAGCGCCCAGCGGGCGTGCTTGCCTGTCAGGTTCTGTGAGGTCATGAGATACGTCAGCGGCTGGTGGTCCGTGACAATTTGAAAGGGAATGCCGTGCAGGTAGTGGCGCAATGTCTTGACTGCCCAGACGCAGGCTAGAGCTTCTCCCTCATATGAACTGTAGTTAGCTTCATGTTTGTTCAAGGAGCGGCTAATGCAGGCCACCATATACTCACTCCCATCAGGGTGTAATTGAGCAAGCACTGCACCCACGCCCTGCTTGCTCCAGTCAGTGTATAGAATGAAGGGCAAACCTGGTGTGGCCCGGCGCAATGCGCGACCGTCGGTGCATAGCTCTTGCTTGAGTTCTTCCAGTGCACGCTCGGTGGCCGGGGTCCATTCCCAGGGTGCGTCCTTGCTGAGCAGTGCGTTGAGCGGTTGGGCGATGGCGCTGTAATTGGGGACATAGCTGCGGTAGTAACCGCAGAAGCCGAGCAAGGAACGGAGGTCAGAGACATTAGTTGGTGCTGGCATTTCGCGGATGGCAGCAACTTTGGCGTCGTGTGGGCTCATGCCGTAAGCGCTCACAGTATGCCCCAGGAACTCAACAAATGATGCGGCAAACACGCTCTTCTCAGGGTGCGCCCGCAAGCCACAGTTGTTCAGCATCACAAGGGTTTTGTCCAATGCAGTCAGGTGAGCCTCGAGCGTAGGGGAGTGGATGAGTAAGTCATCCACAAAGCAGCAGACTTCATCAGTAAGGCCGGACTTCCCTATCTCGTGGTCCATCACTCTTTGAAAGTGGGCGGTAGCATTCTTCAGCCCGAAGCTGAGTCGCTTGAACCTGTACAGCTTGTTACCCCACCAGAAAGTGGTTTTCTGTTGGTCTTCCTCTGCGATAGGGATCTGGTGAAAGCCTGCGCGGAGGTCAATCTTGGAAAAGAACCGGCTGTCGCCGATGTCCTGGAACAGCTCGTCAGGTAGCTTGGTGCGATAGCGGTCTGCTTCAGTTCTGGTGTTGATTGCGCGCGAGTCAATGCACACACGCTTGTCGGTCCAATTGCCGTCAGGGTCTTTCTTGGCAGCAACGGTGGGGCAACTGGCATACTTAGTGGGGCCCTGCGGGGCGATTATATGCGCCTCGTGTAAGTCGGCAAACTTCTCATGCATGACCGTGGTTTCAATGGGAGAGTAGCGGCGCGGGCGGCTAACTATGGCCTCGTCAGTTGTTAGACTCAGTCGGAATGGCCCAACCTCTCCGGAATACCCCGGCAGGTCTGCTACACTGTATGCGAAGCTTGTCTTGTTCTTTACCACCACCTCTCTGAGCCGAGCATGCTGCTCAGGGCTGATCTCGGGGTGGTTGCCCCAGGTCCATCCGTGCTCGTCATCCACGCTGTAGTTGCCGTCATCCAGCAGGGCCTGCGCGCCGGTGGGCATGGTGGACTGCACTAGAGCACTGGGGCAGGGTATGTGGTGAGCGGCAAGCCCCACGTTGCCAAGCCCGTCTATGGTTTGCCTGAAGCGGGCCATGCCCATCAGGTCGACAGTACCAGTCGCCACGCATGCTCCCAAAAGGCAGAGTGGGATGATTAGCAGTAGGGCTTTTGGGTAGCGGGTGCGTGCGGGTGCGCGTGGTGCTGGCCCACCCCCCCGAGCGGATGGGGTGTGGTCTGTGATGATGCGCGTGCGCCAACGTATGTACACGAGCGGCAGCAGCAACAGCAGTGCAATTGGCGGGAAGGCAGGCCACGCAAGCGCGGGAGCGTATGCGAGCGGGATGCACAGCAGGAGCAGGATCATGTGCTGAAGGGTGGGCAGGGTGGGGTTTGCGTGGTTGATCATGAGCGCTGCGCGCCTCGTGGGCACTGGGTGCTTGACACGGCTCGCACTTGGTGCGGGTGGATGGCGGTTTGCCGCTGCGCAGGCGAAGTGCGCGTTACGTGTTGTAAGCGCTGCCATCCCCGGGCGGCTGGGCACCGGGTTTGGTCGCAGCGCCATGCTGACGGTGGTGGTGCAGTCGCCGTTAGACTGCAGGAAAGGGCGGAAGATGAACTCCCCAGTGCAGGTATCTAGCCCACCGCCGTTGCGGCGAGTGAACGCATTGCCCAACAGCAGGTCATACAGCCCCTCTGTGCCGTCGCTGATCAGTACAGGGATGTAGTTGTCAGCATTGTCGTGCCCCCCCACAGTTACTGTGGTTGCATGCTGCGTACCGGCAAACAGTGTCAGGTTGACGGGGGTTCGGAGGTACCCCTTGGCACTCCCCCCCCCCATAGCACCTGTCAGTGGCACAGGCACGTTTTGTACCGTCAGGTTGTTGGCCGTGCAGAAGCCCCGGCTGGCCATGACCACGGAGGCGCCGGGGTCTATCATCGCGTTGCGCAGCGAGAGAGGGCGCGCGTTCGCGTCTCCTGTGGTTGCGGTCAGCGTCTGCGAGGCGGGGGCGTCATGAGGCATAAACCAGAGTGAGTCGTTGGCCACGTTGTATTCTTCCAGTTGCGCGGGTGTCAGGCGCGCAGGGGGAGCGTGTGGCAGCGCTGGTGTGTGTGGCTGTGGCGGCACAAGCGTGGCGAACGACATGCATGCAGGTTGGGGTGCTGCTGTCTGCTGTGGCTCAGGCAGGGTGAGATGAGGGGGCGAGAACGCAGACTCCCCTGGCGCGTGTTGCGTGACGGTGGGCCCGTGTTCCGCGTACGGTGATGCCACTGGCGCGCCCGTGGCCGGCTCGTCCAGCAAGCGCATGGCGCTGGCGAGAAGCTCGCGCAGCTTGCTCTTGTGCATGCCGTCCCCTGCGCTCTGCAGTGGGTTAGACGGGGGAGACAAGTTGAGTTGCGCGGGTGTCACAGGCTTGTGCTGCAGCGAAGGTTGAAGAACCTTGAAACTGGTCGGTAACTCCACACGTGCGGCTGCGCAAGCAGAGGGCCCCCCCCCCCACATGTCGGGAAGGCAGGCGGCGGCGTGGTCGGTGGCATCCGCAAAGGTGACCCTTCGGTCCTGTGTGGATGGTTGGGCCGCGGCGGCGGCCTCTTGTGCGGAGGTCAGCAGCGCGCGCAGATGCGCTGTCTCCTCTTGCAGCGCCCACAGGTCGTAGCTCTCGTCACGTTGCGCAGCTGCTGCCGCCTTGGGCGCGCCCTGCATGCGCGCGTACGGGGGCGCCTGTTCTGGGTGCAATTGCCAGCAGGTGGCGTCAGTATGGCCCAGCTTGTGGCAGTGAGAGCAGTGCTTGGGCTGCATTGCCGACAGCGTGGGCGTGCCGGAGCGGCCCTGCACCTGTGAACCTGCGGAGGCTGGGCGGGGGTTAGCTGCTGCAAGTGCAGCCCCTGCGCGCTTGACTTGCTCCTTCTGCATGTCTCTGAGCACCCTGCACTCTGAGGTGTTGTGCATGTCAGATTGGTGGTACTCGCACCACTTGCGCGGCTGCTGCACCTGCAGCGCGGCGGGTGCGCGAGCGGGAGGCCTTGCGGCCAGGAGGCGGGGGTCATTGGCAGGTAGCAGTACCAGCCCCTCCTTGGCGCATCTCCTCTCCAGCGCGCTGCGTGCACGGCGCTGGGATAGGTCTATCTGTCCCAGCGCCTCGTCATCTGTTGCGGGCAAGCGACCCCCCCCCTTGGGGGCGGCCGCCTGCTCGTAGGTGATGCGTAGGCTCATGTTGTACTCGATTCGGCTGGCCTCCTCGACCAGCCTCTCGATGTCCTGCAGAGTTTCAATGGCAGTGGTGTTAAGGTAGTGGCCAAGAGCTGCCCTGAGCTCTGGTGCGAGATGTTTCAGGAATAATTCCCTTGCTTCACACATTGACACTTGCGCGTGCAGCGGGGCGAACAACCCCAGCAGGCGTGCACCCCACATCTCCGCAGGCTCCCCATTCCTTGAGGCGGTGCGGAAATCGCTGATCATGTCAGGGCCGGGAGTAGCATACTTATCTTCCAGCATGGCCCACATGAGCTCGTAGGCCCGCACGTAGTCCACGGGTCCTGGCACGGCCGGGCGTGCATTGCCGTCCCCTTGACCAAGGCCAGGAGGGGTGGCCGGTGGCCCTCTTGCTGCGGCCAAGATGCCCGGCTTCGCCATGTCGACGACTGACCTGGACGCGGTCCTGACTGGGAAAGAGTCAAGGAGGGAACCGAAAAGGTGCTCAGCTCTTTGTGCGTCTGACAGGCCGTTTAAGCGCACCAGTGATTGGCGCTTCCAGCGGTTAAACTGGTCTTGCCACACTAAAAACGAGCGCCTGTCCCCCTTGAACAGGGGCGGCGTGTTGCTGTTGTGCGAGGCTGTGTAAGCATGGTCTTCCGATGCCCCCGGGGCAGCCCCGAGGCATCCCGACATGGTGGCACCCACGGTTAACAGATCAGGTGAAGCAGGAGAAGCAGGGCAAGAGTCTACTTCCCTGTCTTCTTCAAAGTCCTGATGTGTGTCTGGATGCTCTTGATCGGCTTGACGCAGGTCCCAACGGCGGTGGCCGTGCACCCGGGCGCCGTACCGGGTAACGTGAGGAGGAGTGCGCTCCGTCGTGCGAAATCAGTCAAATTGGACTCGAGACTTGTAGAAATGCTGGTAAGCGGGTTAGTTCTGCTTACCTCTCGACAGAACGGGCCGAGGATCCGGCTGGACTCCTGTACTTGCACTTAAGTTTCCTTCCTCGCCCCTTGCGTATGTGCAACTGGCGGCAGGCGCGATAGATTGCAATGGCAATTGGGCGTGTTGAAAGCCACACCTAGGGAAGCTAGGTGTGTGAATGTTATGTTTTTAGACCTGTGGTTTTGTGGGTTAGAGGGTGATTCCAACCTGATTGGCACGGGTGCCTGGTTGGTGACGGCAGTGGTGGTTGCAGCGACGAGGGGTCGTTGCGACGTCGCAGCGTAGCGAGCTGGGGCGACGGGTTGCACAGTGAGCTGCGGGCTGCGCCGCGTTGAGCTGTGGTGCGTATAGTTACCGGTAATAAGTCTAGACGACAAGAGTAAACAAGCAAGGGTTGGAACCAAAGAGCAAGTCTCGAGTCGGTGAGTTCGGAGCCGGCTCGAGACTCTAGTAGCAAAACAGAAGCGAGGGCGGGGCCCCAGCGCCAAAGGAGAGGGCGGGGCAGACCGCAGGCCAAGGCAGACATGGTGTCTGGCTTGGCTAAAAGAGGGGCCGATGCAAAAGGAGGGCCAGGTGCCAAGGGGCACATATAAGTAAGGCAAAGAGACTAGGTGAAGGAGGACCAAGAGAAACCCCGCGCAGACTTGGTAGTTTGGCGGGAGATGAGATAGTCTAAGTGTCCTCAACGGAATAGGATAGTCTAATAGTAAGAAAAGGGCGGGCTCTGGTGGCAAGTCTGCCTTAGAGCACGGCGTGTTTGGAGAGGGTAGGACAAAAGTACCCTGAGCTTAGTAACTGCCCAGGGCTGGCAAGGAGGGCAAGGCGGGACTGCCCTGGGTGTGACGGTAATCGCGCAAGGACGGTGATCGCGCGTGACAGCTGTCACAAGGAGACGTGTGATTGCGCGTTCACCGGTAAAGTGGTGACAAGTGGCGCTGCACCCCCCCCCAGCTTGAGGCGGGGGATGGCGAAAGCTGGTAATGCGCCATGTGGTATCGAAACGGGTGTACTGTTGGGTCTGGGTCGGGAGGGTATAAGCGGCGGCATGGCGCCTGCCAAGAAGAAAACATATTTAACGGAGCCAA
>JAUBNV010758352.1:0-11111 GCA_032354855.1 Desmognathus mavrokoilius | reverse complement strand
GGTCACAGTCGACCCAGCGGGCACCACCCTAGTATCAGCCACCCTCGACCCCGAAGCAGGGGGAGGGTCCTCATGCAGACCCAGGACCGAAGTCCCTGACGAATTGGGGGGGGGGAAATATATACCGGCCTCGCAAGATCCGGTGCCATAGCAGGTGTCGCAGCCCACAGTATCAGAGAGAGAGGAAGGCACAACAGTAGATCTTGTGCCTGCCTACCCCGCTGGTCTACCGAAGGTTCAGGGGGTATCTGGGGGTTTGAGGGGAGGGGGCAATCAACCCGAGCGGGCGGTTGATTGCGCGATCCGAGGGGGAGAGGATCTCAGGCAGGGGGTCGATCCTCGGGGTACAACGTCACAGGGATCGAGAACGGGGCCGTCGGGCGGTGGACGCGGAAGCCGAAGATGTTTTCTCTGATCATATGTTTTTCTCATTAAATGGGAGATTTACTTCTGATCCTAATAGAGCTTGTACTTTCTCACGTAGACAGAGTAAGTCTTTATTGGATTTTGTTCTGATCCCGTATGAATTTGCCAAATGTATATATGACTTTGAAGTAATCCCCATTGGCATAGGTGATCATTCACCTTTGATAACCACTATTAATATCTGTGGAGTCTCAAGCTCACAAAATGCCCAATGTGGAAACTGCTAGAGGATTACAAATCAAATGGAAACGATGCGAGATGGATAACATTTCCCCTTTGCTGTCTGATTTATTAAAATATGAGCACCAGTCAAATGATGGCTATCTTGATCCATTGATGACTCATTTTGATTATGTTATGACAACATTGAGAAATGTAATATGGGCTGACACCACATTAAAAACAATAAAAAAGAAAGCAACATGGTTTGATTCTGAATGTGTTGCAATGAAGAGATTAATCAATAGAGAAACTAGATTCTGTGGAGATAGTACTACTAGGAAAAGGCTTTTAAAGGAAAAGCGTGTGTTCTTTTGGCATAAGAAGCAGATGTTTCGTCAAGCGAAATGGGATAAATTGGATGATATCTTAGCAAAAAAGATTCTAGACAATTTTGGGAATTAGTTAAGCACTATAATACAGTGGTTGATACAGCCAAAGCTATGGAAATTAGTAATAGGTGTGTGAAGGCGTTCAGATGCTCAGCAGCTAGTGGTAGTGAGGAATTCACTAATAACATCTCTTCTAAAGACACAAGGAAGAAGAACTTTCAACAAAGACAGAATGTGTCTTTTTCAGCCAAGACTAACCAAAACAAGAAGTGTTTGAGATGTGGGTCATTCTCACATCTGTCTTTCTCAAAAAATTGCCCTGCTTGGGGTTCGATATGACATTTATGTAAAAAACCAGATCATTTTTCTAAAGTGTGTTTATCTAAAGAGAAAGTTAGTGTTAAAGAAATTGAAGTAGAAGCAGAATGTAAAGAGCAAGCAGAGCAAATAGAAACCGAAGTCAAGTTGATTAATCATTTGATTTTGGGTGTGAGTCATGGTATGGATGAGTATTCTGTCGATCAGCCGATGTGTGACGAATTTCCGAAACAACCTGTGTGCGAGATGAGTGTTTTTTTTTTTTTAAAACCTTTATTTTTTGTACTTTTACATTTCTCCTCTTTCTCTTTTTCTTAAATCACATTAAGAGTAACATATACAATCATTAGTCATGAGTTCGTTAAGCATGAATCCGCAAGTATACAGTACACAATTCTTGAGAAAGAGAAAAGAAAAATCCAAACATATACATTTCTTCGCCTTCCAATTTTCCATATAACCCATTTACACACTCAAACTTCAATAAACTAAGGGGCCAACAGTCAAATAATACACATCACTAATCCAATATACCCAATCTCATCCATTTCTCTAATCAACCAGTCTCAATCATCCAATACATCACTTTCTCTGTTCGACATAGTCATCCTATTAATCATGTATGTGCGGAACTCTCCCCAAATATCTTTAGGTGTTTGTGTCCTATGCATCAGTGTGGCCAGCGTATCCTCTTGTTCATCACAATAAGTCATGAACATCAACCATTCTGTTTCTGACGGTGGTTTGTCTGATACCCAGTGTCTAGCAACCATCAATTTGGCCGATGCAAGGGCAACACATGACCATCTTTCTAACAGTGGGTCCAGTTTTGGCAATTTACAAAAGAAAACCGTTTCAACATTTGGTAGAATTGTCTTATGGCATATTTCCGACATAATTTGACATATACGATCCCAAAACGGGGTCAATTTAGGACATTGCAACGTCATGTGGAGAAAATCTGCACTTTTCAGCAGACACTTTTTACATGTGCTATCAAGACCATTATACATGTAGTTTAAACATTTAGGTGTAAAATACGATCGTGTCAAGAATCGATAGTGGACCAATCGCAATCGCATACTAAATGAAACACATCCAGAAAGAGCACACGCTCTCTCCCATACTCGATCTTCAATTTCATATCCAAGTTCTTCCTCCCACCTCACTCGCATTGATCGCCCACCTATTGCCACCGAATCTCTCAATATTTTATACATGTTGGAGATTTGATGATGTTCTCCTATTGTAGTTAAACAGTGTGACAAAAGTAAGTTCTCCGGCGGCTCAGTAGGTACCATTTCCCATCGTTTTCTCATGCACTCTTTAAGCTGTGCCAAACGCATTATGCTCAACAGTCCTCCCCCCGCCTGATCCACAATATCCTTATCAGATTGAAGCCTACCATCCTGGAATAAATCTTGGAGTGTTAACAACCCTCGCTCAATCCAACTGCCATACATGGATTCCGTTAACTTAGGTTTCTGTACTGAGACATCCCACAAAGACATGTGTGGGCTATAATACACTCCCCTCACAAGTTTCCGCATAACAATTCGCCATAATCTCAATCCCAGCATCGCTGGGCCCTCTTTTCCTCTACCCCGCACTGAATCATCAACCAATAGCCTATCTGCACATTGTCCAATAAACCAATACCTTTCCATCAACACCTGCGGGTCCCGGCTCTCTACCTCCAACCATCGAACAACATGTTGCAGTTGTGCTGCCATATAATACATATACATATCTGGCAGTTCAAAACCCCCTTTTTCGTATGATTTAGTCAATTGGGAATAAGCTATCCTTGGTGTTCTCTTCTGCCATACAAAAGTAGTTATGAGGGAGCGGAGTTCCCCAAATAGGGTAAGCTTTAAATAGACAGGGACATTCTGAAATAAATATAACAATTTGGGCAATATATTCATTTTTATGACAGCAATCCGGCCAGCGAGAGTGAGGGGGAGGGACCCCCATCTGCCCAAGCTCCCACGAATCCGCTCCATGAGGGGGGTATAGTTCAGCTCAAATAATTCCGAAGCAGAACGTGCAATCTGGATCCCCAGGTATTTAAAAGACTTTTTGGCTAGTTGCAGTCTGTTATCTAGCAGTGGTTCGTCAACCGCATCCCGGAACCAGAAAAACCTTGTTTTCTTCCAGTTCACAGTAAAACCAGAATAGCGCCCATGTGTTTCCACAATAGATAGCGCAGTGGACACCTGTTCTACTGGATTATTTAGAGCGACCAGTAAGTCATCTGCATATGCAATAGTTGTTGTCTCTATCCCATTAGTTATCACTCCACAACCAGGCAGTCCTGTCCTAAGTGCCACGAGCAGGGGGGTCATGGCCAGTGTAAAAAGCACCGCTGACAATGGACAGCCTTGGCGCGTACCTCGACCAATTTGTATCAAATCTGACATTGTACCATTAATCACTAGTCTAGCTGTTGGTTTCGTGTACAGCAGGTGCACCCATCTACAAAAGGAGTTTCCGAAACCCATCGCAGTCAGTACTGCAAAGAGATATTTCCAGCTCAAGGTATCAAACGCCTTGTATGCGTCAAATGAGATAAAAGCCGCCGATGTCTCGTCTCCCTCACCCGCCAGTGCATTAAAAACCCGCCTTATCGCCCCTATCGTTGACCTTTGTGGGATGAAGCCATATTGATCTGTCCCTACAAGTCTCGTGAGGGATGGGAGCAGTCGATTCGTTAAGATCTTCGCTAGTACCTTCACATCCGTGTTTAAGAGTGACAGCGGGCGGTAGTCGTTCAGCCGAGCAGGGTCCCCATTTGGTTTGAGAAGTAATATCAATTTTGCTTCATTCAGTCTATCCTCAAATGACCCTCTATCATATGCTTGGTTGTATGCTCTCAGTAAAGGGTCCTGCAGTTGCTCTATGAAATGCTTATAAAACTCACCATTCAACCCATCATGCCCTGGGGCACGACCCGATCTCAACTCCTTCACCGCATCCCGCACTTCCTCGTGAGTCAATGGGGAGTCAAGTAATCTAGACTGCTCTCGCTCTAACCTAGGAAGTTGTAGAGATGCCAGGTACTGACCCATTTCATCCTCATTTACCATGTCAACATTCTGATAAAGATTCATAAAGTGTGTCTGTATGGTCTCAAGAATGGTTTTAGGATCTGTAAGTATAGTGCCATCATCTTGTGCCACCGTTATAATATTACATTTCCTCTTATCTTGGTTCAATAATCTAGCCAATAGTGCGCTAGGCTTGTCCGACTGCCAATACCGTCTAGCCCTTCCCGGTCTAGTCATCAATTTCTGCTCCTGATCAGTCAGACTCATATACACCGCTCTAAGCTTAACAATCTCCGCCCATATAATCTCATCCTGCGCAACTTGCAATTTTTCATCCAGTACCAATAATTTCTTTTCACAATTACCAATCTCCCCTCTCAGTTTCCCAAGCATCCCACCTTCCATAGCAGACACAACCCCTCTCAAACAACATTTAAATGCAGCCCATCTTGTCATCGGAGAAGTATCTTCCACCCCATTAATAATAAAAAAGTTCTGTATATATTCCCTTAGCTTACATTCCAATACATTATCAGCCAAAAAACCTGCTTTAAACGACCAAAAAGTTAATCGTTGCACACCCATTCCCCATGCAATCTCCATCCAAACAGGGCTATGGTCTGAAATCGTTCTCGGTTCCACAATCACATCCTCTACCAATGTATACATAGAGTCAGACAACAAAAACCTGTCAAGTCTAGAAAAGGACCCATGTACTGGCGAATAAAATGTAAAACCTCCCATTAAGGGATACCGCACACGCCAAACATCTACTAGTCCCCACAATGCCATATATTGTAAAACCGCGTTTGCAGCTTTTTTAAGTGGGCGGCGGACCTGTGATGATCTGTCCAATTGCGTGTGTAACACCATGTTATAGTCGCCACCCACAACCCATTGTACTTCCCCCCATTTTTGCATAGCGTGGAACACATCATCAATAAATTCAGGGGCATCATATGTCGGAGCATATATATTCGCTATCCCTATTCTTCTGCCCAACAACACTCCCAAAACCAACACATATCTGCCTGCTGGATCTGTTTGTTTGTCCAAAAATTTAAACGGCAGGGAGGGATTAATCAAAGTCAATACCCCTCTACATCCTTTCACATAAGAAGAAAAATATTTATTAGAACCATATGCCCCAGCCGCTCTCTGGTGTCCAGCATCATTTAAATATGTTTCTTGGAGCAGTGCTATGTCGACTCTTCTCTTTTTACAATAAGTCAAAATTTTCTGTTGTTTCTGCACAGTATTTATCCCATGAACATTCCATGTAACTATTCTAACATTAAAACTAGCCATATTCATACAATTCACAATATTCATACACCATCCAATTCACACCATTCCAATACATTCTACACCTCAAAAAATAGGTTCCATCTTCTGGACATATCAAGTTGACATACGCCTGCTGAGCCCTTCTTAAAAACAATAAAAACTGGCCAAAACAAACCAGGCCAAAAATCCAAACAAAAAACAGCCAATACATATTTACAAAACAAGGCCCCCAGCCTATCAGTGTTCTTTTCCTCAATGGAGCCACTATAACCTGCTGCGGGTGCCCCGCTGTCATTATTTCTTTGTTGATTTTGCCATTTATCAGTTCGCCAGTGAAGTGTTCACGTCTTTTCCCCTCATCTCATATTTCAGTATGAGCCGTGACATGTTGCCGTTCAGTTTTTGTCCGCCCCTATTCTTTTTCCCCCTGCTGTTGTTCCGCTGCATCAACTCTGGGGGGCTCCCTCAGACTGTTACGATTATCACCAGCCCCCGAGGGGACATTAGTTTCCACGAAACGGCATGCTTCCTTGGGGCATGTAAAAAAATGAGCTCGCCCATTATGTTCCAGCCTGAGACGCGCAGGATAAAGCATCGCATATTTCAAGCCATGTTTGCGCATTAACTGCTTTGCGGCATCAAAATGCTTACGGGCCTTTTGGACCAACACTGTCAGGTCTTGATAAAAACTTAGACGAGCATTATTATGGCGCACTTCTCCCGCCTCTCTTGCTGCCTTAAGAACGGCATCTCTGTCCTGATAATGAAGGAATTTAATTAGCACTGCTCGTGGCGGCGCTCCCGGTGGGGGCCGGGGTCCAAGTGTGCGGTGTGCGCGCACCACTGAATAGAAACGGGTGAAAATAGCTGCAGGTAGCAAATCCTTGAGGAGATTTTCAAAAAATATCGCCGGGTTACCTGACTCCGTGCCCTCCGGTATCCCCAGTACGCGCACATTGCATCTTCTACTACGGCTTTCCGCATCATCCAGCCGAGCCAGCTGGAGCCGCAACTGCTCCCCATGTTGTTTTACCGTCTCCTCCAATGGCCGGAAACAGTCCTCTACCGCTGAGATTCGCTGTTCCGTCTCACTGGTCCGAGACTCCATTGTTGTGAGGCGGTTTTGCAGGAGGTCCAGCTTGATATCCAGCCTGTCAGTTTTTGCTGCCATTTCAGTCCGAAACAGCTGTAGCTCCGCCAGGATCTTTTGGGTATCCAAGCTGACTCCAATGCTTCCCTCAGCCGGCTGGTCTTCCGCCCCCACCGTGTTCGCGCCTTTCTGCGGCGTGTCCGCCATTTTGGATTGCCTCCCCGGAGGAAATTCAGAGATCCGGGTCTGTCGCTTCTCCTTCACTGGCATATTCCAAACCAGGACCGCGTTTCACTTACAGTCCCGATCCGCACCTCCGTCGTTGTTTTCCCAGGCAAATCCGTGCAGTATGAAGCATAGGTCTCGGTGTGCGACAGCGGAGCTCGGCAGAACACGTCCTCCCCTCACAGCATGTCACGTGGTCTCCCCTAAGGCATCTACTATTGTCAGAATAGTATCATGTTTTTGCGAGCATGGTAAACCTACAATGAAATCTAATGATACTGTATGCCAAGGAGACAGAGCCAGAGGTAACGGTTGTAACAAACCCATGGGCTTACCCGGGGAACGTTTATGTTGACAACAGATGGGGCATGTTGAAACATAAGATTTCACATCCTTAGTCATTGACTGCCACCAGAAATAGCGGGATAATGAGGACAAAGTAGAATCGACTCCACGATGACCTGCGAAGGGGGAGTCATGAAAATAACTCAATGCCCATCTACGTGTCTCTTCAGAGAGAAGAACTATCGTGTCATAGCGATATAGCAGATCTTCCTGAAGGGTGAATTCTTTTCCCTTCAGGATTTCTTCTAGATGTTCAGAGGCTACATCATGTTTCATACGAGACAAGGGATCAATCAGTGAGAAAACAAAAGGCTTGTCAACAAACATGGGTGAAGATGGTTGAATGGAATCTTCAAGCTCATACATGCGAGACAATGAATCAGCTACCACATTCTTTGTGCCGGGTATATACGTAACACTAAAATCAAATTGTGAAAAGTAGAATGCCCATCTGGCCTGTCGAGAATTGCGGCAATCCATAGTATTAAGGATTGAAAGATTCTTGTGGTCCGTGCGAATTATGAATGCTTGACGAGCCCCCATTAGGTGGTGCCGCCATTCAATACAGCCTTGTCGAATAGCTAGCAACTCCTTCTCTAGGGTAGAGTAGTTGCGTTCGGCACTATTGAGCTTACGTGAGAAGAAGGCTACAGGATGTTCTAAGTTATCGTCATCTTGAATTTGAAGGAGCACACCTCCTATGGCTGCATCGGAGGCATCTGTCTCGAGTATAAACGTCTTGAGATCATTGACTGCTCTTAAACATGGGGCTGTAGTGAATGCCATCTTTAAAGTTTCAAAGGCCTGTTGTTGATCTGGGGACCAACAATAAGAAGTGTCTTTTTGTAACAATGCAAGTAAGGGCAGAGCGATAAAAGAGAAGTTTCGAATAAACTGCCTATAGTAATTCGCCAAGCCAAGAAAGCGTTGCAATGCTTTAACTGAAGTGGGAGCAGGCCATTGCAATATTGCAGAGACTTTGCGTGGATCCATGGCATGGCCTTGGGCAGACAGTATGTAACCCAGATATTCTACTTGGGGGGCTGAGAACAAACACTTTTCTGGTTTACAACATAAACTATTGGCTTGAAGACGACGTAGTACCTCTCTGGTCTGTTTAACATGATCCTTTTTAGAATGTGAAAAGATAAGGATATCGTCCAGATAGACGATTACAGAAATCTGGAGAAGGTCAGAAAAGATGGTATCAATAAACCGTTGGAATATTGATGGTGCATTCACCAAACCAAACGGCATAACTTGGTACTCGAATAATCCGAAAGGAGTTCGGAACGCTGTCTTCCATACATCCGTGGGATTAACGCGTAACAGATGGTAAGCACCTCTGAGATCGAGTTTGGAGTACCAAGAGGCACCAGCTACGGCGTCAAGAATGTCAGAAATCAAAGGTAAGGGGTACCTATCCCTGATTGTAATCTTGTTCAAACCCCGATAATCTATACATGGTCTTAAATCTCCCGTCTTTTTTGATACGAAAAAGAGTGGGGCTCCTGCGGCTGCGTGTGACGGACGAATGAGCCCATTGGCCAAATTTTCATCCAGATATGCTCTCAGGATTTCTTTTTCTGCTGTAGATAAACGGTACATTCGTCCAAAGGGTACAACAGAATCTGGTAAAGTCGGAATAGAACAGTCTAATGTAGGCCGCAGAGGTGGGAGTGGTTTCACGGTGGGGTTGGAGAATACAACCGAAAAATCATGGTACTCTGAGGGTACGGTCTCAAGTTGGGTTTTGGAAACAGTGGCGCCAACAACTTGTGCATGAGACCAGTGATCAGGTTTTAAACACCGGGACCGGCAAGTAGAAGAATGAAAAAGTACTGTTCCGGTCTCCCAATTAATCCATGGATTGTGGTAACGTAACCAAGTAATCCCTAGAATGAGTGGGTAATGGGGAGAGTGGATGACGTCAAACACAGTTATCTCAGTGTGCAGCCCCAATCTAATGAAAAGAGGTATTGTCTGTTCTGTAATGGGCCCAGAGGAGAGGGGAGAACCATCCACTGTCTCCACCAATGTCGGACTTTCTTTAGTGTCTAAAGGAAGTTTTTTCGCCCCAGCCCATGTCTGGTCTATGAAACAACCTGCTGCTCTTGAATAGATAAGGGCTATAATGGGTTCCTGAATAATCGTAGACCCTACCGTTCCAGCTGTCACAGTTCTAGTATGCCAAAATATCTCAGGTTCTTACCTGGGGGTCTGGAGAGGACTGTACTGGAAACGGAGATTAGAGCGAGAACGACCACCTGGCACGGAACGCGATTTCTGTCCCAGGAGGCCGGCACCGCCAGATGTAACAAAGAGGATGAGGATGGGGTCGTGGGCTAGCTGGGACTTCTCTGGGTTCCCTGGGGTTCCACTCGGGTCGACCTGTAAGACAGGGAGGGTTTCGTTAGCTTCCTCTGGTCTCTTCCCCAGCCCCAGGATTCTTGGTGTTCAGTCTGTTCTGGCTCAAGCTCCCCTCTCACCTTGCAGGGGGGCGGTGCCGGGTGGGGTGTCTGGGGTGACCTCTGTGATGATGGCTGTGAGAGAAGGTCCCCAAGAGGTGTCTCAGGTGAGTCTGAGAGGCTGTGGATGAGTCTAAGAGGCTGTGGTGTGGGTGAAAGTATCCAAGAGGCGACTCAGACTGGTGGTGGTCTCTGGATGAGACTGGGGCTTCGGCTTAGCCGTGTTGCTGAACTGTGCTCTATCAGAGCTGTTGCGCGGCGCCTTTGAGCACGGTGGCGCGCGGGTGTCACTGCAGGCTATTGGCCTGCTCTGGTCCGTTGTCTCTGTTGCTGCCCAGAGGCTGACTGAGGGGTGGAGGGCGACGTTCCCGTCGGGGAGCCGTGCGGGGCAGAGGGCTAGTGTCGGGAGGTGGATGAGTGTCGCCCGATGGTCCGAGTGGCCCGAGGGCCGGGCACGGGAGGTGCCGGGGACAGGGCCAATGTCGATGGTGAAACGCGGGCCCCAACTGGGGCGGGCTAGCCCAACAAACAGCGAAGGGGAGAAAGTCAAGGAGCTCACCGAGAAGGACGGAGAGTCGAGGGGGACGACAAAGGACGAGTGTTCAGCCTCTTCAAGGTCCAAGGTAGGAGCAGCTCACCAGCTCACGGAGTGTATGTCTTCACCGGTTGCAGACCAGTTGCCAAAGCAGGGTTAACTGTCAGTTCATGGAACTTCTAGAGATCTGGGATTCTAAAGGCTATGGTGCCCCCTTTGGGACTAACTTCCTTCACACTACCCAACTACTACTACTTACTACTACTTAACTACTTACTTACTATACTATTCTAACCTATCCGCTGCGTAAATTGTACCTACCTACAACTATACAACTACTACGCTATATTATCCTAACCTACCCGCTGCGTGAGCTGTAATGCATGTGTGCGTGTTACACTTTCTTTCCTCTTCCCTTTCTTTCTTCCTGCCCTCTTTTCTTCCTTCTCTCTTCCTTGCTCCCTCCTTCCCTTCTTTTCTCCTTTCAGTCCCTCTGTCCCCCCCCACCTCTATCTCACCACTACAAGGTACAGAGTATATTTTCTATTGACATTTCTGTCATTTTACCAGGGAGTTGCATGGCTGGGATTGGTCTCATCACCAGAGCATGACACCGGGTCTCATGCTGCTAGTTATCATGGCCTAGTTTTGCCAGTCACACGGTCACATGGTGGTGGCCTTTACTTACTGTGCCTTCCGAGCGATGCGTCAGCGGTGATACTTGGCTACAGTACCGTCGTCATCATGTCAGCTCTGTCCATAGGGATTTGTCTTCCATTACATTTATTGTAGAAAAGGTATCAGCGTCGCTCAGTC
>JAUBNV010757250.1:0-11129 GCA_032354855.1 Desmognathus mavrokoilius | reverse complement strand
GAGAAACAACTGTTAGTTCCCTTAAGCTATAGAGAAAAAGTTCTCCAGCTAGCACACTCCCACCCTGTAGCTGGTCATCTAGGTAAAGAGAAAACTTTAGTTCTAGTTTAGTTCTAGTTTATTGATTTATAATGGTGCACGCCACCCTCGGGCCTCGGCACACCCCATAACCAAACCCAGATCGACATGCCGCCAAACGTCAAAGCCAAAGGATCATAAACGATACCAACGATGCATTCAGGTGGCATCGAACAAGTGGGTCTTCAGGGTCTTTTTAAATGATTCACGAGATGGAATGGTGCGGATGTGTAATGGAATTTGGTTCCAGGTCCTGGGGGCGGTGGAATAGAAGGCACGACCCCCGAACCTTTCCAACTTGGTTCTAGGAACCTCAAGTAGTTGTTCAGAGGATGAGCGAAGTGCTCTTTGATACTGGACTGGCTTAATGTGATGAGAAAGATACGGCGGTGCAGTCCCCTTCACACAATTGTAGGTGATAGTGGCCAATTTGTGTGTAATCCGTTGCTTTACCGGAAGCCAGTGAAGCTCCCTTCTGGCCGACGTAATGTGCTCTGTTCTAGATATACCAGCGACATGGCGAACGGCATTATTCTGGATGATCTGGAGAGTAGAGATCACCTTGGCGTCTGCCCCGGCTAGGAGACTGTTGCAATAGTCTAACCTCGAGTGTATAAGAGCCCCAGTGACTCGAGACAAATTCTTAAAGGACAGGTATGGCTTTAGTTGTCGCAATAGCTTAATTACATAAGCGCAGCTAGATTTCAGAGACAAGGCTTGTTTGTTCATGTTGAGGTTTGCATCGAGGCAAAAGCCCAAGGTTTTGACACTTTTTACTACATCAATATTGCAACCTTCGATATTGAAAGACTTATATTCCTCAGGCAATTTGGCGAGTCTTTGGTGGGACCCCAAGATCAAGATCTCAGTTTTTTCGCCATTGAGGGCCAATTGATTGACCGCCATCCACTGTTGTATGAATGCATAGATCTTCTCCACCCTCTCAGTATCCCTAACATAGTCACCCGTTAATGGTACAAAGAGCTGGGTATCGTCGGCGTAGTTCGTGAAACCCACGCCGAGCGACCCCAGCTCATCAAAAAGCGGGCGGGTGTAGAGATTGTAGAGGGTTGGCGAGATGCATGCCCCCTGTGGCACTCCTCTCCTTAATGGGGTGGGTGTGGCGGATGCTGAGGCAGACATTACTCTTGTGGCTCGTTCCTGCAGGAATGATTTAACCCACAGGGCGGCCTCCTCAGAAAACGCGAAGGACTCTTTTAATCTAGAAATTAACAAGCTGTGACTGACCAGGTCAAAGGCTGCACTTAAATCAAGGAGGAGCAGAAGGACGGGACGGCCAGAGTCTATTATTTGAGATAGATTGTTTTTAAGATCAAGAAGGGCCGTCTCCGTCCCGTGTGCTCTCCTGAAGCCAGATTGACCTTGGTGCAGTAAATTGTATGTTTCCAGGTATTCAATTATTTGGAGATAGGCCACACGATCCAAAATTTTTAGCAAAAAAGAGACGTTAGTCACCGGTCTATAATTAAGTGGGGAGTTCGGATCCAGTGAAGGTTTCTTCAGTAGCGGGGTGATAATAGAGTTTTTAATACATAGCGGTACACAGGACTCCGAAAAGAAGTCATTCACCAAACGGGTAATCAGTGGCGCTAAAGCAGAGAGGGAGTTCTGTATAAGGGTGGCTGTAAATAGATCATCTTTAAATGATGTAGGTTTCATTGCCCGTACTATATTAACAATCTCCTCCTCGGATACCCTTTTAAATCTGAATTTGGGAGGACTGCCCAAATTGGAAGCAATAGTGGCCTCAGAGTGAATAGAGTTGTTAGGTTGCAACAGTAATAATTTCTTCCTGATCTTTTCCATGTGGCCCTCCACTTTGTCAAACAAGGCGTCTTGGATGTTCTGACACCATGTGTCGTCTACCGGCACAGAAGGGGCGGCCACCTGCTTTCCCTCTAGTTCCTTGATGATATTAAATAGTTCGCGGGCATCCGAGGATGCTGCCTCAATGCGGGAATTGTAATAGTCCGCTTTAACCTTGACGATTGTATCTTTATACCTAGCGGCTGCTAATCTGTAAAGACCTCAGGAATTCTCGTCAGGATGTCTACGCCAAAACTTTTCAGCTGTGCGTTTAGTTGTTCTAGCCGCAAGAATATGATCATTAAACCATGCTTGCTGCAGACCTTTCTCCACAGGTGTAATACATTTAGTTTTCAGGGGGGCCAGAATATTTGTCGCTTCATTTAAAGCCCCTCTAAGGTGCTCCGCAAATTGATTCACATCCTGGGTGGTGGGAAGCTTTTGGATATTGGAAAGCACTGCTTCAGCAAAGCAGGAAGATGGAATTTTCTTTAGGTTACGAAACTGAACCATGGTCTTTCTATTTTCCTTTTTTTGCGCGGATGGCAGAGCAACAGAGAATTTAATTATATGGTGATCTGACCACGCGCAAGGTTGGATTTCTACATTGCTAATGTCCAGGTTATGTGAGAGAACCCAATCCAGGGTATTGCCATGAATATGTGTTGGGCCATTAACATGCATCTCAAAGCCCATAGCGCGCAGCATTTCCAAGAGGGACTTGGCAGTATTGTCTGAAGAGTCATTAGCCCACAAGTTAAAATCTCAGACAATCAGTAACCTAGTTTTCGGTTTCAGCAATGTGGTAACAAGACCCAGGAACTGGTCTAAAAAAGCTGATGATTTCGGCGGAGGTCTATAAATAACAATGGTTACAATCGTTGTTTGATGGTCCACTGCTAGCTTAGACACCAGAACTTCACAATTATCTACTGGTGCACAGTAGGTTTCGTGTGTTTTCCAACAATTCTTATAAATCAGTGCTACACCACCGCCCATAGCATAGGTCCGGTCTGTGCGTAATATCAAGAAGTTGTCTGGGCATGCTAGCATAGCCGCATGATTGGTCACCTGTGTTAGCCAAGTCTCCGTTAAGGCGAGGAAATCTAAGTCCTCTAGCTCTATAAAATCGGAAACCTCTGCACAATGCTTTACCAAAGAATGCGTGTTTAAAATGGCAAAAGATAACCTATTAGTAAAAGAAGTGTGGAATGGTAATTTGTCATTGGCTTGTAAGTTACAAGCAGTAGTGTTAATAGCATGCGAGCAGTCAGGCAATGTAACTCTCTTTACTCCCTTTTCTCTATTAGCTGGAGGCACAATATTGGCCAAACTAGATGAGGGTAGTATTGTGGTAGAAGCTGATAATTCAGCAGAAACTACTGGGAAGATATCTGCCTGGATTGGCTGTGGATCAGAAATTAAAGTATACAATTCGGCAAGAGACCCAGGAAGTATGTCATGCGTCTCCTCAAAATTGAGGGAACTCCAAAACCTCAAAGCCTCTGCCCATTCAGACCTAGAGCTGAAGACCAGTGAGTCCATAGTGAAATCCCAACGAGGACTTACCCTATAATGGGGTCCACCCCTGAACAGCCCGGCACAGACAGGCAACGACAGGCCCGGCAAACAGGCCCTCACGCGCCGATGGACTTGGGTTTTGGAGCAGGCCGCTACCCCTGACCAAGTCAAGGATATTTGCAATCGAAGATAGTACTCCTTGTTGAGGTGCGGTTGACGGCCACCCAGACTGGGCTCAAGGCTCCGTTTTTGTGCTTAAATGGCACAAAAACGGAGATCCTGCTGGTTGCCTCTTCACATAAACTGAGGAACATTGCCAATGAATACTGGCACTTCTGCACAGACAGATGTTTTATTCCAACTTTATGCAAAGTGAAGACCCTAGGGGTTGTTTTTGACTCATCCATATCCATGGACAGTCACACCAACTCTCTGGTGAGTTCTTCATTCTATCATCTGATGCTGCTTTGCTATATCGGGTTCTTTCTATCACAAGATAACTGTGGCACCCTGGCCCGAGCTATTATACTTACAAAGTTGGGCTACTGCAACGGGCTACTGCTGGCCACACCAGTAAAAAACATTAAAAAACTTCAGATCATTCAAAACGATGCTGTCAGGACAATAACAAATGTTGCCAGGTCCATCTCACTTGCGGACCATTGGAGAGCCCTTCATTGGCTCCCCATCCGGTCTAGACTTGAATTAAAAACACTTAAATTGATGTTTAAATGTAAGGAAGGCCAGGCGCCAGTTTATTTGAACAATGCTGTAAGCCCATAACTTCCGTCCAGGACATTACGCTCCAGTACTCGGGCACTGTTTTGCTGTCCACAGGCCAATAAGACTCGAGGGAACAGCCATTCCTTTCTATCTGCAGCCCTTATCTCTGGAACAACCTACCATTGCACCTGCACAATGCTCCAACTTTGACGATGTTCAAAGTTGGAGCATTGTGCAGGTGTGTTTTATTGTCTTGTTGTATTCCTGGTTGTTGTCTTGTTCTTTGTGTGAGCGCCCTGATGCCTGCAGGCTCCAGCACTTTAGACATATATAAAATAAATAAAATAAATACTGTGACTTAAAGGCTAAGTGCGTCCCTCCTCCCTTACTATTCCTGCCTGAGTCTGATTCCATAGAACCAGATCTCAGCATGGGAAATGATCTTTATGAACTCCTGAGTGTGTCCCGACCCATTGTTTCCCTGGGACTTATCCCAGATCTCTACGTGCAGTGTAGCTTTAACGGGATGGTAACCGTGCACTGGCATGTGAGTGTGTCTTCTGTGTCTATAGAAACCTTTTTCAAATACCTAGACACGAAAGACAGAATGAGAGTGAATCTCACCCTTGGAGTCAGGGGCGGTCCAGGGTCACTTCCTGTAATCCTGGCCACGTCACTAAGAGGCATTCATCTTGTCCTCTGCTATGTGGCAAAGAACAAAGGAGAGCCTCACCAAATGAAGTCTGGGGGCTGTGCAGCCCCTCAGCACTACCAGAGGTTGGAGTGACAGCGTCACCCAGGCCTGCCTTCTGACCCGGCGCACCAATGAGTTGCCCCACACCTGAGAGGGTGAATGAGATCAGACAATTTCTTAACCCCCTCTGAGAGTCCTCTGGACCCTCGAGGGGTGTAAAAGGTCCTATCCCATACTCCATTCACCATCTTTATTTTCACTTGTGAACTGGAGCGTCTAGGATGGAGAAAGTATTCTTCGGAGTCAGGTCTTCCTGGTAGTTGTACTGATGGTTGGTAAGTCCTGGGGGTCCACCAGCCCATGGTAATGATTATATTTTTTCACTAAACACTGATTCTAGTATGCAGGTATGTAGGTGTTGACTTTCTAAAGGCTTCAGATCTTTTTTTAGAGTGGATGTCTCACAGAAACTTGTAGTGCAAGTCCTGGGACACTGAACACCCTTCTTTTTGTGATTGTGCGGAAGCTCGGACCTCTTCTAGCCTGTTTTCAACACAACTGGTGGCAGCGGTGGGATCGAGCTTGTCAACCCTGGTAACCTTTCTTTTTGTCACTTACTATAGCTAGAAACTGGGTCCAAACACTGTTTCGTAGCATTTCTTTCATAACGGTTAACTCGGACATGGCTCAATATACTCAGGCTGACTTAGACTGGCTGACCCAGGCTTTCAAAGATGACCTGATCATGTGGAACAGGAGTCGGCTCTCTTTATCAACTCCCAGCCCCAGGAGGGCTGATTTTGTCGCGCAGGCCACCCGGTGAGTCAAGGAACACATGGCTGCTACACAGTCTTAGACCAGGCTCTGGATTAGGGGCTCCCGCTCCCAGCATTTCTTTAGCTGAGGTTGTACTTACGTAGCCCCTTCGGCTAGAGGGAGCTGCAATGGACCCTCAACTATTGGCAAGGGGGTCCCCCATGACAAGAGCAACTTATCTTCGGAGGAGGCAGCAGCACCGGATGTCAAGAAACCTCACCACTGCTCTATGGACTCTCCCAAGAGCCTTCCCAGAGACAGTGACACTGGAGGATACTCCAGAACTGGTTAATCAGCCCCCCAGACGGCCACCTTGCAGAGACTACATCACAAGGGACTGATGCAACGAGGGGGAGTAGAGGTCAGAAACTGGACATTGACGAACACGTAATGGGGCAGGCTTGCTCCAACAGTTTGAGGTGAGTATGTCCTGAATTGGCTCACCCTGGACCAACTCGTTCTAACTTAGGTAACATACCTCTCAACCCTGTGCCTACTTGATACAAGACAGTCAGCTCTTCCTAATTCTACTGACTTCTGTTCCCCTGGCTTTTTTTATATTCTATTTTCTATTATTCTTTCTTTCCACTATTGTTTTCTGTTTCCAAGCCGTATTTCTGTAATCGCTTAAAAAGAAGTAAATAGATAAATAACCATGCCAAACTTAGGCCGAGTTGGCAACATTCTAGAATGCTCACACCCGCAACACCCCTACCTCTCACACACCCTTACCCACCTCCCACACACATCTACAGTCTATCCCCTCCCTCCCTGACCCCAATCCTTTTCCCTACAACTCTTTCCCACACCAAAATACTTGTAAACGAGGCTTTGATAAAAAATTATATAAGTATAAACCTTACCTTCCCTGCATCCCCCAGCACCGCACCACCCTGCCCTCCCCGTTCTCTCCCTACCCTGCCCCTTTTAATGTATCTTACTTTTAAATAATAATATAAAAAGAAATCTTACCACAGTTTCTTTCCAATATTGTTTTCCGTCTCCAAGCAGTTTCTCTGTAATCGCCTATAATAAGTAAATAGATAAATAACCATGCCAAAGTTAGGCCGAGTTGGCAACATTCTAGAATACGCAACATATGTACTAGAGGAAACCTCCTCTAGTACGTCTGTTGCGCATTATAAGAATGTGCTATCCCTTTCTCTAAAATCTTTTACCTCACCCCCGCAACACACCCTCACTCACCACCCACACACATCTACAGGCTATCCCCTCCCTCCGTGACCCCAATCCTTTTCCCTCCAATCCTTTCCCACACTAAAATCCCTGTAAACGATGCTTTAAAAAAAAAAGATATATATACATAAACCTTAACTTCCCGGCATCCCCCAGCACCACCCTGCCCTCCCTGTTCTCTCCCTACCCTGCCCCTTTTAATGTATCTTACATTTAAATAATAATATAAAAAGAAATCTTACCGCAGTGAAGACAGCTCTTATACTTCCCGCTTCTGCTGCGACAGTTGCTTCGCCGATAGTCTTTCTTCTCTGTCCTGTCCTGAACAGAGAAAAAAGACTATGGAAGAAGCTGCCAGAGCATCTAGAGAGGGAAGGACGGAGAAGCATGACGGAAAAAGGTAAGCCTTTTTTTTCCTTGTATTTATTTTTTAAAAGAATATTTAAAATTAAAAAAAGAGGAAAAGGGGTTGGTTAGGTAGAGGGAGGGGAAAAGAGGTGGAAAGTAACTGGGCTGCTTAAAAAAGGGAGGGATAGGTGGGAATGGAAGAAAGCGCCCTTAGATAGCCCTTAGGTCGAATCTAACCTGAGGCATCTAGGTATCCTATATGCCTTAGGTCGAATTCGACCTTAGATCAAGTTGGTCGTCAATTACCATAGGTTGAATATGACCTATGCAGAAGTTTAGGTCAAATAGGGCTTAGGGCGAGTAAAATAGGTCGAGCCTTTCCTGGTCCACCAACTAATCACCTGGAACCGCTCCAACAAGCATACCCAAAGCCTTCGTGGGACTGGAGGTCCAGGGATGAAGAGACCTTCCAAAGATCCCCACCTCCACACCTGGGGTATTATCCAGGGTGCAGCTGGGGCCTTGAGTACCCTGCACCATGCCTCTGCATATTCGGGCTCCAGCAACTCCCTCCAATGTCTTGCTGAAACAGCAACTGGAGGTGGAGATGGAATGTCTTCAAGTAAAGAAGCAGAAGGGAGGTGCAGGAAAGAAAAAGATCCTTAAGCTGCAAGTTGCTGCAGTTATGGCGGGGCGGTGGTGCCTTCTGAGTCAGGCCAGGATCAAGCCAACAGGGAGTCTTCCCTGATTCATACCAAGGGAAACCTTATTTAGCCGTGCACTGAGCCTGAAGGCCTCCTGGATTACCTGAAGGCCTTCGAGACTGTTTATGCAGCTGCCATGTTGCCTTGGTGAGCTTGCTTACTGATCATGTGAAGAAGGCTTTGTTGAGAGCTCACAAAGACACTTTGGTGGACTACTCAAAAGTTTGTTCAATTCTGTATGAGACATTCGACTGCAACACAAAGACTTTTGTGTGGCTTTCAGAAGCCATGTCAGAAGTGACCATGACTCTTATCCAGCCGTAATCAGATTATGGGAGAGTTCAGTTTCAGTTTATTGATTTATAATGGTGCACGCCACCCTCGGGCCTCGGCACACCCCATAACCAAAACCAAATCAACATGCCGCCAAACGTCAAAGCCAAAGGATCATAAACGACACCACAAATGCATTCAGGTGGCATCGAACAAGTGGGTCTTCAGGGTCTTTTTAAATGATTCACGAGATGGAATGGTGCGAATGTGTAAGGGAATTTGGTTCCAAGTCCTGGGGGCGGTGGAATTGAAAGCACGACCCCCGAACCTTTCCAGCTTGGTTCTAGGAACCTCAAGTAGTTGTTCAGAGGATGAGCGGAGTGCTCTTTGATACTGGACTGGCTTAATGTGGTGAGAAAGATACAACGGTGCAGTCCCCTTCACGCAATTGTAGGTGATAGTGGCAACTTTGTGTGTAATTCGTTGCTTAACCGGGAGCCAATGAAGCTCCCTTCTAGCCGACGTAATGTGCTCTGATCTGGATGTCCCAGTGACAAGACGAACGGCATTATTCTGAATGATCTGCAAGGTGGAAATTACCTTGGCGTCCGCACCGGCCAGGAGGCTGTTACAATAGTCAAGCCTCGAGTGTATAAGAGCCCCAGTCACACGAGACAGATTCTTAAATGACAAGTAAGGCTTTAATTGTCTCAACAGTTTCATTACATAGGAACAGCTGGATTTCAGGGACAAGGCCTGTTTGTTCATGTTGAGGTTTGCATCGATGCAGAAGCCCAAGGTTTTAACATTTTTTACTACATCAATACTACAGCCTTCGATGGTAAATGACTTGTATTCCACCGGCAATTTGGTGAGTTTTTGATGGGACCCCATGATCAAAATCTCGGTTTTTTCGCCATTGAGGGCCAATTGATTGACGGCCATCCACCGTTGTATGAAGGCATAGATCTTCTCCACCCTCTCAGTATCCCTGACATAGTCACCCGTTAATGGTACGAAGAGCTGGGTGTCGTCGGCGTAGTTCGTGAAGCCCACGCCTAACGACCCCAGCTCATCAAAAAGCGGGCGGGTGTAGAGATTATAGAGGGTTGGAGATATGCATGCCCCTTGTGGAACTCCTCTCCTTAGAGGAGTGGGTGTAGCAGATGCTGATGCAGACATGACTCTTGTGGCTCGCTCCTGCAGGAATGAATTAACCCACAGGGCGGCCTCCTCTGAAAACGCAAAGGACTCTTTTAATCTGGAAATTAACAAGCTGTGACTGACCAGGTCGAAGGCTGCACTTAGATCAAGGAGGAGCAGAAGGACGGGACGGCCAGAGTCAATAATTTGAGATAGATTGTTTTTAAGATCAAGAAGGGCCGTCTCCGTCCCGTGTGCTCTCCTGAAGCCAGATTGACCTTGGTGCAGTAAATTGTATGTTTCCAGGTATTCAATTATTTGGAGATAGGCCACACGATCCAAAATTTTTAGCAAAAAAGAGACGTTAGTCACCGGTCTATAATTAAGTGGGGAGTTCGGATCCAGTGAAGGTTTCTTCAGTAGCGGGGTGATAATAGAGTTTTTAATACATAGCGGTACACAGGACTCCGAAAAGGAGTCATTCACCAAACGGGTAATCAGTGGCGCTAAAGCAGAGAGGGAGTTCTGTATAAGGGAGGCTGTAAATAGATCATCTTTAAAAGATGTAGGTTTCATTGCCCGTACTATATTAACAATCTCCTCCTCGGACACTCTTTTAAATCTGAATTTGGGAAGACTGTCTACCTTTGAAGCACTAGAGGCCTCAGAGTGAAAAGAGTTGTTAGTTTGCAATAGTACTAGTTTCTTCCTGATCTTTTCCATATGGCCCTCCACTTTGTCGAACAAGGCGTCTTGGATGTTCTGACACCATGTATCGTCTACCGGCACAGAGGGGGCAGCCACTTGCTTTCCCTCTAGTTCCTTAATGATGTTAAACAGTTCGCGGGCATCCGAGGATGCTGCCTCAATACGGTTGTTATAATAATCAGCTTTAGCCTTGACAATTGAGTCTTTATACCTAGAGGCTGCTAATCTGTAAAGAGCCCGTGAATTCTCGTCTGGATGTCTACGCCAACATTTTTCAGCTGTACGTTTAGTTGTTCTGGCCGCAAGAACATGGTCATTAAACCATGCTTGCTGCAAACATCTGTCCACCGGTGCAATATATTTAGTTCTCAGGGGGGCAAGGAGATTTGTCGCTTCATTTAAAGCCCCTCTTAAGTGCTCTGCAAATTGATTCACATCCTGGGAGATGGGAAGCTTTTGGATGTTGGAGAGCACTACTTCAGAGAAGCAGGAAGATGGAATTCTCTTCAGATTACGGAACTGAACCATGGACTTTTTATGTTCCTTTTTTTGCGCGGATGGTAGGGCAACAGAGAATTTAATTATGTGGTGATCTGACCACACACACGGTTGGATTTCTACGTTGCTAATGTCCAGATTATGTGAGAGAACCCAATCAATAATATTACCCTCGCTGTGTGTAGGGGAGTCAACATGCTGAGTAATTCCAATAGCCGTTAGAGACTGCTGAAGAGAAGTGGCCATAAGATTACTGGGTCCTGTGCCCAAAAATGAAAATCGCCTACCATTAAAAAGTGAAAGGAGGACTTAATGGAGCTAGCCAAAAAAGTCAGAAGTTATCTGGGGAATGCTTATGGAAATACCTAGCTCTAATAAAAGTTGTTTAAAATAAGCATCACAGTCCTCAAGATCTTCATTGATTTCAAGAACTACAACTCTCATATTCAATATGGGCTGAATGTAAACTCCATGGATTTCGGGGGGTGGAGCTGCAGCCCCGGGAGCCCACTGTAGTTGCGCCAGTGATGTCACATGTCGGTGAAATGAAAATAACACATGCAGAGTGACATCGCTTGCATTTATTTTCATTTTCACCA
>JAUBNV010756146.1:0-11168 GCA_032354855.1 Desmognathus mavrokoilius | reverse complement strand
TATAACACGTGGGTCTCTGTTGTATCCCATCCTCGTCGCCAAATGTCTGTGCTGTCTTCTATCCCTTGTGGGTGTCAAGCTGTTTTCCCCGCACCTCCTCACTCTCATGGCCAATGAGCCACCCTCTCAGTACTCGTGGTCGGTGAGTAGTTCTACATGCTTTCCTGTGTTCACAGCCAGTGAGCCACTCTCCCTACACTTGCAGTCTGCGAGTGACCCTCCATGCCTCCCACTAATCGCAGCAGATGAACCGCTGTGTCCGCACTCATGGTGTGCCAGTAGCCCTCCACACCTCCCAGTAATCACGGCCGGCGAGCCGCTCTCTCCTCACTTGCAGCCTGCAAGTAGTCCTCCACGCCTACCAGTACTCACGGCTGGTGAGCCGTTGTTTATTTTCTTTCCAATAGCTGGAGAGCCCTCCAATGTTTTCCTCTTTAATGCTTTAGTTAACAGGTGCCATTTATATAGACTATTGTTTGTGCTTGGGACTTTTTTCGTTTATGCTTTGAGGGCCTGGGTCAGCAATGGACATTGTAGGGTCTTTTTTGTGCTTTTTGACAAGATTTTGGGGGTTTTATTCTTTTTTTTGTTAATTTCTACAAGTCCCGCTCCTCCGATCATTTAGGTGCCACCTTTTCCTTAGTTGCCTTACTATACCGATAAGAAAAGTGTATTCTAATACACTTTGCTTTGTCTTTTAGGGGGTGTATGCTCTTCTTTCTGATGCCTGTTCCTCCTGCACACATCCCTAGAATCCTGTTGGGAATAGTAGGTTTCTACCTTTTGGGAAAAGTAGGTTTCTACCTTCTTCTATCTCCAGAGTGCTTCTTGTGAAGTGTGGTGGACATAGGGTCTGGCTTCTCGGGTACGCTGACAGAACCCTCCACAACTACAGTAGCATCCTCTGGTGCCCAACCCTCTTGAAGGCACTTTGAAGCCAGGACCATGTGTCTTTGGGAAGCTATCTTGTGCTGACTGAAAAGTCACACTTTGCACTGTTCAAAAAGAAGCTTTTAAACTCCAAAAATAGAGTTTCTGTGAGCTTTCAATTTTGGCAAAGCTGGATGTGTCCGGAAAGTTCATAGTCAAAGTAGACACTTCAGATGAGTCTTTGGGATGTGAATTCTCACAAGGAAATTTTAATGGCGTGCTTCAATGGCATATTACTCCCAAGAGTTGATTTCTCCCCAGAGGAATTATACTATTCTAGAGAAAGAACTTCAAGCTATTAAAAAAGGTTTTCAACATTAGTGTCTCTATCTTGAAGGCATCAAGGAAAAGATTATCCGAATTTGTTCTATTTAATGAACGCTAGATGTCAGGTGGCAAAGCATGCTAGATGGGCTCTTTTTTCTCAATTTTAATTTTGAGATTTTCTACCTCCTAGTTTCATCAAATCATAAGATTGAGGCTTTATCTCATTTAGAGAATCAGGAATCAACTCAATCTGAGTATTTAGAAGTTCATATAGTTTCTCCAGAATCTTTCCTAGCTCACCTGTATGATCCCAGTTTACCAAAAGGCATAATTGAAGAATTCAAAGAATTTTCAGTTTCAGAAGGTCAGAAACAGTTAAAAGCAGGGAGTGATTAACAAAAGGATCCCTAAGGGATTCTTAGTTCAGGTGGATGGATATATGTACCTGAGAATCTAAGAGTTTGCCCAAGAATGCCTTCTTTGTTACAACCTTGGCAGAATGAAAATTTACCTTAAGACAGGTCTGAGCAAATTAAAAATCTACACGCAAAAATTTCAGAAAATATATCCAAAGCTCAAACCAAATATATCTTTTATGAAAACAAGGAATGCCTGAAACCACTTAAATCCCCTCTTTACATTTTTGAGCATTCAACTACTTTAGAATGTGAAGATGTGTGCACTCAAAGGAATTAATTCCCTGAGCTTGAACCTTCTAGAGTTTCCACAACTGAAAGTTTCTTGGGGAAGGAAGCAGTGAAGGGCAACTTAAGAGGTACAGACTGAAGAATATCAAAAACACTTCCCAGAGACTCCTTTGTCTTGGGTGGGACAGTAAAATCCAGGAAAATGACTACAGGGCTCTCTGTGACTTTGACAAAGTTCCCAATTTGAGGTAAAGTGTGATGTTCTGTGCAACCCTAATGAAGGACACAGAGACTGTAGCCAAGGCCTTTCCCCAATGAGCTGTCCTGCACCCTGAAGTCTTACCTGAAGAGAGATCCTCTGACTTGTGGCCAAATCTTGAGGCCTCCCATATAAAAAATTATCTGTTTTGCTTAACAAGGCTTTGGGATTAGCTCCCAGGTATGCCTTCTCGACAAGATGAATGCACAAGCCTCCCAGTTTGCCTCCCTTCCAAGAGCCAGCCTTCTCAGAAATGGCCTCCTCCTCTGATGCTCCAGCTCTAATCTACAGAAAAGAAAAAGAGAAAACATACAGCTAAAACAACTCTTAAGAGTGAGAGACATCACTGAAAATTAATCACATTTGAAAACGCAAGACACTATAGATCCTTTCATGACCCACTTTGGAAGACACAAATTAAATTGACATTTAAGAACTTGAGAATTTAATCATTGCAGAGTCACTACAAGAGCCTCAGTCAGAATCCTGAGCACACAGAAGAACTTTACCTGAGCGTCAAGGCCTAGAAATCAGAAGATCCCAGTGCTGACCACTCTCAGGTGTGCTTACCTTCAAGGCAAAGTCTAGACATCAAGTTAAACCCAATCCAGAGGAACATTGCTAAAGGCTAATTCTCCCTTTGTTTTCTCTCCCCTCTGTAGAATACCCCAAGGAACAAGTCAGGGAAATGCAAGAGAAAATATAGGGAATAGAGCACCCAAAAGAAAGCACAGAACCTAAGCCACTGAAGTAAAAAAGCAGGAGCACCAGCATCTGAGGTCTCCCTGTCTAGGGTGACCATGTTGGCAGCCTCCAAGCCATCCACATTCCTAGCCTGACCAGCTATGCAAGGTAAGTGAAGTTTACTATTGTGACAGATTGCTGAAGCCAAGTGAAGTACCCCTGGGAACAGAGCAAGTAGTAGCGCAACTAAGCCAAAAGTTGTATTGACTTCAGCATGAATTAACGAATTCTATACAGGAAAATGAGAGAATCAATGCCCATATGAGAGTGTTGGACACAATGGATTCAGAATCTAGAATGGGTTCAGAACATGAACCAAAAATGCCAAACCTATTATTAGGAATCGGAAGGGAATGCTAGGACCACAAACGGATGAAAGGTCCACTGGGGTATCTTCCAAGGAGTTAACGTTGGCAACTCCAGAAATGTTTTCCTGATGCAATGTGACCTCTATTTCATGGTGAAACTTTCCCAGTTCCATACAGATCAAGCCAAAATACTTTTTTTAAAAGAATTCTCCATCGCACAAGTTTACTGCATATTCCAGCCCCCTTAAGAAAGACCCCAGGGAATTACCTCATAATACATGTCTCCTGCCTCCATACTGCAGCATTTGAGGCCCACATTTCACTAGCTCATTTCTACGCCATCTTCTCTCATTTCTCTTCCCCAGTCCCCAGCTGAGCTGCATCAGCTGGGATGAACTGGTTGAAGGTAGCATTTGTTGCAATAATGAAAGGGCTTGCTGGTAATTTCTTTCACAATTGCAACAAATGTTACACTTCATCCAGTCCAAGCCCGGCTACTGTAGCACAGCTGGGGATTTGGGAGGAGAAGGAGGAGAAGATGGAACAGAAGTGAGCTGAAGAAATGTCATTTTCAAGTGCTGCAATGAAGAGGCAGGAGATGTGTATTGTGATGTAAGTAACCTAGGGTCTTTTTAATGGGGGTTGGTGGCTGGAATATGCAGTAAACTCACAGGACGGTGTATGCCTTTAATTTTAAATTTGCACAGTGAAGCACTTACCTAAACAGCTCAGCAACTTTGATAGAGTAGCTAAATCTGTGGTTAAATAACTTTGAACTATTCCTATGAGAATTTAAGAAGGATTTTGACAGGCGGTATGCTACCCAGGCACGTAGTGCAGAGTGATTAATCCTTAAACAAGTGCCTAGAGCCTAAACAAATTAATAAAGCAGATTTCAAACATTAGCAGCAGAGCTCCAGTGGTCTGAGGCCACTAAAAATGCTATATACTTATAGGGACTGTGGGAAGAGGACATAGAGGCTATACACTATGTTTGTCCAATGCCAGAAACCAACCATAAAGGGACTAGTAGCTCTATCAGTCCAGTCAGATGTCCAGCATTATCCAGTTTGGATTTCTCCCAAAGTATCCAAACTCAACCCTTACAGCAGGGAAAACCTCAGATTGAGAAGGAAGCACATGTGAATGAGGAGTTCATTACAACCCTAATGGTTTCTTCAGGCCAAAACATCCTGTTACAGAAGAGGAAAAACAGAGGTAAAGAAAAGTGATTATGCTTGGATTGTGGAAATTCTGGCCACTTTCTGAAGAATTGTTACTTAAAGTTGTCATACTCCCAGTAGAGTTGAGAGTAAACTTCATATTCAGACTAGTCCGGGAAAATGAGAAAACATAAGTTGAGGGTCTATTTTATTTATTTTATTTATTTATTTATTCATTTATTTATTCAACATTTTTAATATCGCGATGTCGGCCCAACTGGCTTTGCACCACTAATGCATTTAAAATCTTAAGGCAAGGCATATTTTGAGTCTACTATATATGAATTACCCCCTTAATAAGTCAAATAAATGCCAAGGGAAACTGTATTATTCTAACAGTCAAATTCCCCAAAGTTATGCCAGGGAAAGTTTATCTTTTCTAATTTGACTGCGGGGTTCTAGGGAATTACATTGATGAAAAATATGCAAGGGAGACTTGCTTTGCGATTATTCCTTGGGAGAGACAAGAATTGTTACGATTTACAGATAGGTCTGATGATAACCTTTCCTCAGCACCCTCTAAAATTGGGTATGGATTGGCTTAATTTAAATAACACCCTTGTCAATTGGAGACAAAAGATTTTGACATTCCAGCTTAAGATGGCCCAAGTTGCATAGGTACAATAGAAATTCAGGAAGTTCAAGCTTTGGATCAGGCCATACAATCCTCACTGCTCATTGCCTTGATATATTTTTCTTAAGAATACTTGGGATTTGAGGATGTTTTCAGCCCAACAGACGGTAAATGATCATTTCCTTTCAGTGTATACGATTGCCCCATAAACGTAATTCCAGTGATGCCGATTCCTCATGTAAAGATATATTCATTAGTTTCAAAGGAAGAGGGGTGCATCAGATATACTTGATAAGTGCTTAAGGAAAGGTTTTATAAGACTTTCTACATCTCCTGCAGGTCCTCCAATATTCTTTGTAGCCATGAAATTAGGCAAACTGAAACCCTGCATTGACTTTAGCGATCTTAAAAAAACACTGTTAAGAATAGGTATCACTTATTTTTAATTCCACACCTTTTAGACAATATGAAGGATGTGAAATTGTTTTCCACACTATATCTCAGAGGTGCACATCATTTGGTAATAATCCACAAGGGAGAAGAGTGGAATACCACCTTCAAGTGTAAGTATGGTCACTATGAATATCCTGTGATGCCGTTTGGGCTTTGTAATAGTCAGCATTTCAAGGACCTAATTGGTGAATTCCTAGCTATATACGTGCATGATATCTTTGTATATTTCCCTACCAAAAAAGTACACATAGAGCAAGTTAAGAATGTTTTTAAAAGGCTGAGGGAACACCGTTTATTTGCTAGACTCAGGTGCGCAATTTAAACACAGAGGGTGGAATACCTCGGATACATTCTGAGACTAGGTAAAATCGAAATGGACCCAAAAAAGGTATCCACTGTTCTTGATTCGCAACCTCCCAAGGCAATTAAACATGTTCAGCAGTTTATGACATTTGTCAATTTCTATAGGCAATTTATACCAGAATTCTCAAAGAAGATAGTCCCAATCTCAAGCTTGACTCAGGAGAATTAGAGGTTCCTGTGGTCCACTGTTCAAAAAGAAGCTTTTAAACTCCAAAAATAGAGTTTCTGTGAGCTTTCAATTTTGGCAAAGCTGGATGTGTCCGGAAAGTTCATAGTCAAAGTAGACACTTCAGATGAGTCTTTGGGATGTGAATTCTCACAAGGAAATTTTAATGGCGTGCTTCAATGGCATATTACTCCCAAGAGTTGATTTCTCCCCAGAGGAATTATACTATTCTAGAGAAAGAACTTCAAGCTATTAAAAAAGGTTTTCAACATTAGTGTCTCTATCTTGAAGGCATCAAGGAAAAGATTATCCGAATTTGTTCTATTTAATGAACGCTAGATGTCAGGTGGCAAAGCATGCTAGATGGGCTCTTTTTTCTCAATTTTAATTTTGAGATTTTCTACCTCCTAGTTTCATCAAATCATAAGATTGAGGCTTTATCTCATTTAGAGAATCAGGAATCAACTCAATCTGAGTATTTAGAAGTTCATATAGTTTCTCCAGAATCTTTCCTAGCTCACCTGTATGATCCCAGTTTACCAAAAGGCATAATTGAAGAATTCAAAGAATTTTCAGTTTCAGAAGGTCAGAAACAGTTAAAAGCAGGGAGTGATTAACAAAAGGATCCCTAAGGGATTCTTAGTTCAGGTGGATGGATATATGTACCTGAGAATCTAAGAGTTTGCCCAAGAATGCCTTCTTTGTTACAACCTTGGCAGAATGAAAATTTACCTTAAGACAGGTCTGAGCAAATTAAAAATCTACACGCAAAAATTTCAGAAAATATATCCAAAGCTCAAACCAAATATATCTTTTATGAAAACAAGGAATGCCTGAAACCACTTAAATCCCCTCTTTACATTTTTGAGCATTCAACTACTTTAGAATGTGAAGATGTGTGCACTCAAAGGAATTAATTCCCTGAGCTTGAACCTTCTAGAGTTTCCACAACTGAAAGTTTCTTGGGGAAGGAAGCAGTGAAGGGCAACTTAAGAGGTACAGACTGAAGAATATCAAAAACACTTCCCAGAGACTCCTTTGTCTTGGGTGGGACAGTAAAATCCAGGAAAATGACTACAGGGCTCTCTGTGACTTTGACAAAGTTCCCAATTTGAGGTAAAGTGTGATGTTCTGTGCAACCCTAATGAAGGACACAGAGACTGTAGCCAAGGCCTTTCCCCAATGAGCTGTCCTGCACCCTGAAGTCTTACCTGAAGAGAGATCCTCTGACTTGTGGCCAAATCTTGAGGCCTCCCATATAAAAAATTATCTGTTTTGCTTAACAAGGCTTTGGGATTAGCTCCCAGGTATGCCTTCTCGACAAGATGAATGCACAAGCCTCCCAGTTTGCCTCCCTTCCAAGAGCCAGCCTTCTCAGAAATGGCCTCCTCCTCTGATGCTCCAGCTCTAATCTACAGAAAAGAAAAAGAGAAAACATACAGCTAAAACAACTCTTAAGAGTGAGAGACATCACTGAAAATTAATCACATTTGAAAACGCAAGACACTATAGATCCTTTCATGACCCACTTTGGAAGACACAAATTAAATTGACATTTAAGAACTTGAGAATTTAATCATTGCAGAGTCACTACAAGAGCCTCAGTCAGAATCCTGAGCACACAGAAGAACTTTACCTGAGCGTCAAGGCCTAGAAATCAGAAGATCCCAGTGCTGACCACTCTCAGGTGTGCTTACCTTCAAGGCAAAGTCTAGACATCAAGTTAAACCCAATCCAGAGGAACATTGCTAAAGGCTAATTCTCCCTTTGTTTTCTCTCCCCTCTGTAGAATACCCCAAGGAACAAGTCAGGGAAATGCAAGAGAAAATATAGGGAATAGAGCACCCAAAAGAAAGCACAGAACCTAAGCCACTGAAGTAAAAAAGCAGGAGCACCAGCATCTGAGGTCTCCCTGTCTAGGGTGACCATGTTGGCAGCCTCCAAGCCATCCACATTCCTAGCCTGACCAGCTATGCAAGGTAAGTGAAGTTTACTATTGTGACAGATTGCTGAAGCCAAGTGAAGTACCCCTGGGAACAGAGCAAGTAGTAGCGCAACTAAGCCAAAAGTTGTATTGACTTCAGCATGAATTAACGAATTCTATACAGGAAAATGAGAGAATCAATGCCCATATGAGAGTGTTGGACACAATGGATTCAGAATCTAGAATGGGTTCAGAACATGAACCAAAAATGCCAAACCTATTATTAGGAATCGGAAGGGAATGCTAGGACCACAAACGGATGAAAGGTCCACTGGGGTATCTTCCAAGGAGTTAACGTTGGCAACTCCAGAAATGTTTTCCTGATGCAATGTGACCTCTATTTCATGGTGAAACTTTCCCAGTTCCATACAGATCAAGCCAAAATACTTTTTTTAAAAGAATTCTCCATCGCACAAGTTTACTGCATATTCCAGCCCCCTTAAGAAAGACCCCAGGGAATTACCTCATAATACATGTCTCCTGCCTCCATACTGCAGCATTTGAGGCCCACATTTCACTAGCTCATTTCTACGCCATCTTCTCTCATTTCTCTTCCCCAGTCCCCAGCTGAGCTGCATCAGCTGGGATGAACTGGTTGAAGGTAGCATTTGTTGCAATAATGAAAGGGCTTGCTGGTAATTTCTTTCACAATTGCAACAAATGTTACACTTCATCCAGTCCAAGCCCGGCTACTGTAGCACAGCTGGGGATTTGGGAGGAGAAGGAGGAGAAGATGGAACAGAAGTGAGCTGAAGAAATGTCATTTTCAAGTGCTGCAATGAAGAGGCAGGAGATGTGTATTGTGATGTAAGTAACCTAGGGTCTTTTTAATGGGGGTTGGTGGCTGGAATATGCAGTAAACTCACAGGACGGTGTATGCCTTTAATTTTAAATTTGCACAGTGAAGCACTTACCTAAACAGCTCAGCAACTTTGATAGAGTAGCTAAATCTGTGGTTAAATAACTTTGAACTATTCCTATGAGAATTTAAGAAGGATTTTGACAGGCGGTATGCTACCCAGGCACGTAGTGCAGAGTTATTAATCCTTAAACAAGTGCCTAGAGCCTAAACAAATTAATAAAGCAGATTTCAAACATTAGCAGCAAAGCTCCAGTGGTCTGAGGCCACTAAAAATGCTATATACTTATAGGGACTGTGGGAAGAGGACATAGAGGCTATGCACTATGTTTGTCCAATGCCAGAAACCAACAATAAAGGGACTAGTAGCTCTATGAGTCCAGTCAGATGTCCAGCATTATCCAGTTTGGATTTCTCCCAAGGTATCCAAACTCAAACCATACAGCAGGGAAAACCTCAGATTGAGAAGGAAGCACATATGAATGAGGAGTTCATTACAACCCTAATAGTTTCTTCAGGCCAAAACATCCTCTTACAGAAGAGGAAAAACAGAGGTGAAGAAAAGAGTGATTATGCTTGGATTGTGGAAAATCTGGCCAGTTTCTGAAGAATTGTTACTTAATTAAAGCTGTCCTACTCCCAGTAGAGTTGGGAGTAAACTTCATATTCAGACTAGCCCGGGAAAATGAGAAAACCCAGAAATAAGTTGAGGGTCTATTTTGAGTCTACTAGATATGAATAATCCCCTTAATAAGTCAAATAAATGCCAAGGGAAACTGTATTATTCTACCAGTCAAATTCCCCAAAGTTACGCCAGGGAAAGTTTATCTTTCCTAAATTGACTGCGGGGTTCTGGGGAATTACATTGATGAAAAATATGCAATGTGAAAACACATTATGCAATGTGAAAACACATTATTTTAAATTTCCCACCTGAGCGAGTTTTATACACTCTCACTTATGTTGATATATTCATGCTGACCTAATCTTTGTTTTTATGGATTTTCTTATGGTCCCCCCCTCCTGTTCCGATACCCTGGTACCCGTGCGCAGAGGCCTATGGGCGTAGTGCACGTTAAAAGAATTAAACTTAAACTTAAACTTATGCTAATGTGTGAAGAGCTCTCTGAAAGACAACCCACATTAGCCTTTATGGACACATTTGCCTGCCCTAAACGTGTCCTCGGCAGAGAGCCGATGGGCTGGGAAGCTGGAGGAGAGGGAGAGGCCTGTCTGGGGGTGGAGGGAGGCTAACAGAGGAGGAGAAGGGAAAGATGGCGTTCGCCTGCCGGGGAGAACAGGATAGGACTGGTCTGAGGCGGGTTAAGACCAACGCAGTTAGCGGTGCCATCTTCGCGATTATAGGCGCTTTTCCAATATTCACTCTCACCTCCCAGGTGAGAGTGAATATTGGAATATGTGACACACGTGCTCTGACTGGGAGCCAGTGCAAGCTCCTCCTTGCGGAGGATATATGATCTGTGTGTTTCAGACCATAGACAGCATGTCTATGTTATTCTGTAACACCTGCAGCCGATTGAAATTGGCCTCAGCGGTTCCGCTGAGTAGACCGTTGCCATAATCCAATCTGGAATTGACCAGGGCACCAGCAATGGCGGCTCTATTTGTGAGAGATAGATAAGGTCGAATCTGCCATAGCAGTTTGATAATATATGAGCAGGTAGACGAGAGAAAAGAGACATGCTGTTTCATAGTAAGTTGGGAGTCTAAATAGACACCCAGTGTCTTCACCTTCTGAACAACTGGAATAACATGGCCTTTGATGGTAAAGTGCTGGTAATCATGATGTAATTTGCTGAGGCGTTGCCTAGTACCCAAGATCATTAGCTCCGTCTTTCCATCATTAAGTGCAAGGAAATTAGCCGCCATCCAGACTTGAATGGTGGAAAAAATCCGATCAATGGCAGCTAAGTCACGTGCATAATCACCAGTTAAAGCAAGGAAGACCTGAGTGTCATCCGCGTAGTTGGTATAGGAGACACCCAGGTCGTCCAAGATGGTGAAAAGTGGCCGGGTGTAGATATTATAGAGCATAGGGGACAGGCAAGATCCCTGTGGAACGCCGCATGAGAGCAAAACGGGAGAGGATATATAGTCACCTGAAAAAACCCTAGCAGAACGACCACTTAAGAAGGATCGAATCCATAAACATGTTTCATCGGAAAGATAGGCAACCGAAGATAACCTGTTCAGTAGCATGTCATGATTGACAAGGTCAAAAGCTGCGGATAAATCTAGCAGCATCAACAAAACGGGTTGACCCGCATCAATGATGTCCACAATGTTGGCTTTAAGATCTAACAGTGCTGATTCCGTGCCATGTTTGGCCCGAAAGACTGACTGTCGACATCCCAAAAGTTTATTAGATTC
>JAUBNV010755042.1:0-11205 GCA_032354855.1 Desmognathus mavrokoilius | reverse complement strand
ACTTAGTACACTCTATGGTGGAGGTAGTTTCCAAAACCGACAAGAAAGAAAAAACCAAAGCTTTGTGTGCTCTGGCAGGACGCCTCTGGTTCGCCCATGACAGAGTATACGAGGACCTTATAGATAAAAGACTAAATTTTGCTGATCTTAATACAAAACTTGCTGAAACTGAGGAAGAATTATTGTCTGTTCTTGCCGAAAAATGTCAGCTTGATGAACGATTGTTGCAAATGCAGAGAGACCATGAGAATGACGCGCCCGCGCCGAATGAGGGGGGGTGCGAGTGAAAATGAGGGCGACAGAAATGCCAATGCGTACCAACTCATTAAGGAGTTAGAACGCGCCAGAGAAGAAATAGATATTTGTCATGCACAGATTGAGAACCTGAAGAAACTAAATAGGGGGCAGGTCGATACCCTTTATGAATTGCAGACTCAAGTCCGCGAGAGTCGTAAGCGGGGTGACAATTATCAAAAAGAAATACAGGAACTGGAGGCGGCACTGAGAAAAAGAACACCTCAAGTTCCCTCAGGCTGCGATGGTTCATGTAAGGATAGAATGGGACAGCTAGAAAACCTCATGTGGAAAGCCGATGAGGAAATAGACTCACTCAAAAAGGTGGTAACTGAAGAAAAAGACCGTTACTGGGATGCCCATAATGCGGTTTACGACAGAGAAGTCAGGATCGAACAGCGAGAAAGTCAGATAACTCGTCTGAAAAAAGAAAATGATACATTAACAAGACAAGTGAGAGAAAACCAAGACAGGGTTACGGAATTACAAACCCGCTTGATAAAAGAAGGGAGCCGCAGAGCTGCTGATCGCCTTCCCCTGACACCCGGAACTTCCCGAACACGGGAAGAGTCGGAGTCAGCGGAACGCTCTGATAGTTCTGGACCCCGCCAGGAAAGAAAAGCTTACAGAAAGTCCCGAAAGGATGGCCAGGCGGGAAAACAGAGAAAGCGTGCCTTTTTCCAACCCTACCCGTCTAGTGAAGACGGGTCGGACCCTGAATGGCCCGAAATGCCAAAACACAACAATAAAAATAAAAAGAACGAGCGGCGAAATCAGGACAGGACAGGGGAGGAAGTTCTGCCACATCCCAGCGTGAAATCCATAAAAGATTTACATGGGATGTTGCCGTCCTTCTCCAAAAGCGATAAAACCAGCTCCATATTAGAACATCTGTCCCTATACCAGCGGCTTATGGAGACCCTGGACATGGATAGCGATATGGAATTAAGAACCTATCTGTCCTGGACATTTGCGCCTGATTCCCAGTCATTCTTCCTGAGTGTAGACGGCAAAGACTACGACACGTGGGCTGAATTTCGATGCGAGGTGATTAAACATTTCTCCCCGCACCGAAATGCTCATGAGGCACTGCGCCACGCACTGAATCTGAAGTGCGAGTTTAACCAACATCCCAGAGATTATCTACAGCTGCTAAAAAACGCGTTTGCGCAAGTGCAGAAGGTGGTCAACACCGAAACTAAGCAATTTAAGGACGCCTATTTCTATGGGCTCCCTAAGCACATTCGCACTCAGCTTGCGCGCGACTATAATGAAGACCGAACTATTGATTGGATCTATAAACAAGCAAAAAGTATTTACGATGTTAGCCGAACAGAAGAAAGCGCTGAGGCGAAAGATAAGCCAAAACCCAGTAAAGTTTGTGAGGTTAGCAAGGAGAAAGAATTACCTTTTGAAGCGGGCGGTAATAAACCACGCCCCGCGCCAAAAGAAAAGGAACGAAAAAGGAGCCCCGAGCGGAAAGTGCCTAGCACACCCGCGAAAGAGCCCGAGGCACAGAACGTGATCAGTCCCCGGTATAAAGGGAATCGTCCAATTCCTAATTTCGTCTACCGAAATAAGGAAAACCCGGGTGACGAACACGCAGGCGCAGACAGGGACCGGCCCCGGGAAAATGAGAGAAGTGAACGGGAGCCATACCGACCCCGGGAAAATGAGAGAAATGAACGAGAGCCATACCGACCCCAGGAAAGGGACGGGAATGCCCCGAACACCTCTTGGCAAGGGGGGTACGGCCGGCCAGATTATCCGTCGTACAGACATGTTGATTATGACAACCGTGAAAGGGAGGAGGAGCGCCCTCACTCTGGTCATCGGGACCGATACCAGCAGTGGGACGAGCGTCCTCGCTCCCCGCGTCCACCCAATCGTTTAAATGCTCTCGAGGAGCAGCTCAAAGATCTGACTCAGCATTGTAAGAGAATGCTCACCAAAGACTCGGGACCTAGCCCACGAGTGCACACCGTGAGTTCCAGCGAGCTCACTGACCGCGAGACCAAACAACCTGGGCAATGACTCGCCGAGGTCTCCGTGGGGCAGATGGGAAAAGTCAGAAACGGGCGATACTTTCGACATTCTCAATGTATAGAAGCCGATGCGGTTTCACCCATAAGTAAAAGTGAAACTGAAAAACCGAAACTCCCCGTGGAAAGGGAGGGGGCGAGTGTGCTGTGCGGGTCTGCGCTGCTCTTGAAAAAGAGAATGCAGAAAAAGCCCCATTGTCTAAACCCCAAAGGATCCAACAAAAAGTAATTGATGTGATGAAAAAAGAAATGATTAAAAATTCCCACTTCGTGTGCGAATTGCGCGAAGAAAATGACAGACATTATGCGCAAGTAACGTTGAAAAACAGATGGAATGTGGAAGCATTATTGGACTCTGGGTCCGAAGCTACCCTCATATCCAAGAAAATATTTTGGTTTATTAACCAGGATAAAACCGATGAGGAAATTATTAAACTGATCACGCCAGTAGGGAATTTGCACAGTGTTAACGGCGAGGAGGTCCCCATGCTGGGCATGGTGGAAATCGATATCCAAATCGGTAAGCACTGTATGAAACATCCCGTAGTGGTGGTAGATCTGAACTCAGTCGACGTACTATTGGGCGGTGATTTACTTAGCCGTTTATCGCCCCTCATAGATTACTTCAACGGGGTGCTGTGGGCTCAGGTAAAGCACCCCATCCCCATTCGAAAGGTCGAGCATGACAAAAATAAAGATGCACGAGTCCACGTGATTGAACGTAGAACTGACTCGATTGAAATATATTTTAGAAATTCACAGAACCCTGAGGTTACTGTAATTACTAAAAATTCCGACAAACAAAATCAACAGGGCCACCGGCAGTCCACTGTACTGCTGGACTCTGACCGAAAATGGAAATCCCAAATCGGGGAGGACTGCCTAAGGTTCTCTGCCAAGACACAGGAACGGCCAAAAACAAAAATAGGCGCCTTCACCCCAATAAAAATATTGGTGCCAATGGAGAAAGACGAGGAAGAATGGTCATTTCCTGTCCATGTTGCAGGAGAAACCACTCCAGTAAGGGCTAAACTAGACCTAACCTTAGAGAGATCTTATGTTAGTGATAGGATGGTTCAAGAATTAAATAACCGAGGTAATACTACAGTTATAACCCCTTATGAAATAGACCCCAGTAATGCACTGCCGGGAAAATCCATAGTGGGGAGAACAATGATGGAAGTCAATATCGGAGGAAAGAAATTAAGACACAATATGCAAGTCGTTACTGAAAGTGATAACGATGTATGCATAGCCAATGATTAATGGGGAACTATGGTCCCGATTGGGGGGGCATCCCATGGACTTTAATGACGTCCTATTAGCAGCGCAAAGTGATCAAATAATGCCGTATGCCACTGAAATGGTCACCACGAGGAGCTGTGAAATCCCGGGGAACACCCAACAGGCTACTTTATGCATACAGGTAAAAGGAGGGCAACAAAGCCCCGAATCTAAAGAGGCATACATCAGCGTTAGTGAGAACTGGAGGGAACAAGGTGTGTCCTCCAAATACACTGCTTTGGTGAATTTACAGAACAACCATTGTAAAATACTTGTTGACAATGCATGCGATGAACCAATCACAATCCCCAAAGGCACAGTAATAGGTTTAGCGGTATATGACACGCATTTCAGTGTCGACCTAACTAACCCTATACTGGGCGCCACAAAAGACATGATCGATGGGGAATCACAATTGATATCTGAGAACATGTACTCACGCCCAGAGGGATGGTTCAGGGTCCATTCACTGTATCCTGAATTACCCTCCGAGGAGATTTCAGTGCAGCATAAACAAGAGGGTGACGCTATTGTGTTTTCAGTGAAAGAATCTGACACAGAATACCGTTGTCACGCCACAACAAAAGACTTAACTGCTCAATTAGAAGAACAATACGAATTGGCTGCACCCGAAATATTTCCAGGGTTCACCAAACTTATGGAGGAACAGATAGCCAAAGCCGACGGCTGCACTTCCGATGCAGAAAGAGCTGCATTAAGACAGATGTTTGTAGAACATCAGGAGGTGTTTTCCAGAGATTCGTACGATTGTGGGGGTACTCATTTACATGTAATGAAAATACCCACTGATCCAAGTCTTCCCCCTATATTTCAGAGACAATATAGGCTGCCCATGGCCTCAATAGAGGACTTGGCGGTAATTATAAAAAATCTGGAAGAGAGGAAAATAATAAGGAAGGTTCATAGCTCATTCAACACCCCAATTTTGGCAGTTCTTAAACCGGACTCTAGTTGGCGTCTTTGTGCTGACCTCCGCGAAATTAACAAGAGGGTGCACCAGTCTCGTTGGCCGATACCATATATCGATCAGGGACTAGCACAAATGAACGGGGCTAAAATCTTTACAGCCATAGACTTAACTAGTGGCTACTGGATTGTACCCGTGGCCGAGGAAGATCAATACAAACTTGCTTTCACGTTTAAATCGAATTCGTACTGTTGGCAACGAGCCCCGTTCGGGTTTATCAATAGTGGGAGTGAGTTTAATATCTTCATTTCAAAAGCTATGCCCGATGCTGCCGAGCGAGGTACCTTGACTTATATTGATGACGTGTTAATTAAAAGTGACGCGTTTCAAAAACATTTGGATGAAATAAAACACGTGCTAACACAGCTGAAAGAGGCTGGCGCAAAAGTACAATTACAAAAAGCTCAATGGTGTAGAACTAAAGTGAATTTTTTAGGGCACGAAGTAACGCCCGAGGGAATTAATGTTCAAAAACGAAAAATTGACACAATTTTAAAACTAAAAGAACCACGATGCCTTAAAGATGTTAGGAGCATCCTGGGGGTTGCCAACTACAGTCGCAAATTTATCGAAGACTATTCTGATATTGTACAACCTTTACTGAAACTCTTGAAAAAGGATAGTAAATGGGAATGGTCTGATGAACACCGCAATGCGGTAACTACACTAAAAAACCGGCTGGTTAAGGCACCTTGTTTAGCATATCCAAACAAAGATAAAGAATTCTTTTTAGAGGTAGGTCATACTGACAAGTGCCTTTCCGCGGTTTTATACCAAAAAGAAGATTCTATCCCCAAAGTTATTTCATACGCCAGCAAAACACTCTCAGGAGTTGAAGTAAAATTCAATGACTGTGAAAAAGCACTGTTTTCTGCCGTTTGGGCGGTACAACATTTTAAACCCTTTATCCATGGAAATAAAATAATTTTAGAAACTGCTCATCAATCCCTTCAATTTCTGAACAGCAATAAAATCAGGGAGGGAAACGTGACAGGATCACGGATCACTAACTGGATGTTATCCATGCAGAGTTTTCCAATTGAAATAAAATACTGCAAAACTAAAAACAACAAACTTGCGCAAGGGTTAGCGGATTTGCATGAATGTGATGCCGAACCTTGCACTGGTGAAGATTTTGAGTCTAGTGATCTAGAACCTTTTGCTGATTCACCACATAAAGTGTACAATGATAACTGCAAGGATCTGCCATGTGTGTTTGTGGACGGATGTTCTTTTAAATCTCCTTCTGGCGAGCGCATAGCAGGCATTGGCAACGTGTGGATAAATGACTTTCCTGTCAAAACACAAAGTCGTAGCATTGGCAACCAGAGTAGCCAAGTCGCAGAGCTTGCTGCTGTATTCCTGGCGCTAGAAACGGCTCGAGTGCATGAATTGAAAGAATTGGTGATTGTTACAGATAGCATGTATGTTAGGAATTCTTTTGTCGAATTCCTGCCTGGCTGGAAATCGAGAGACATGAAATGTGTTAACGGTAAATTGTTAAAGCATGCTTCCCTGATTACTTTTATTGATGATTTGGTAATAAAAAATGATATGCTGGTCTATTACCATAAAACCAAGGGACATTCAACTGTTCCTGGTCCGGAAAAAACTATGAACGATTTGGCAGACAAAATGGCGACTGAAGGTGCACTTAAAGGGTCGTTATTTCCCATTGACCACCTTCTCACCATTGAAACAGAACCTGTTAAATGTGCTGCCATCACTCGATCTCATTCCACCCAGGATGCCAGCACCTCCTGGTCGAATGAAGGGCCAGATCAGAACTTGATTACTGCCCAAATGTCTGATGAAACATTAGGAAAATTTTACAAATTTATTGAGAATCCTGAAATTAATCCTATTACCCAAAATGATATTGAACAATGTGAAGAATTACGCATTATGCATAGAGCACGTGCTAATTTTAAATTACACGACAAATTGTTAATTAGAAAAACCGAAAATTCTCCCATACAATGGGTGGTACCACTGGCTTTCCGAGGCATCATGTTCGAGCATGCGCATGATGACATTACCTCGGGACACAGAGGTCCCAAAACAACCATGGAAATTTTAAAAGAAGTTGCATATTGGCCGCATCAGTTGCAAGACGTAGAAAATTATTGCGCTGGTTGCCTTAAATGTGCTCAATTTCAGCCAAGTGCCCCTGCACACAGGGCCCCTTTAAGAAAACGAGGGCTCACCTTTCCCTGGTCTGATATCCAAATTGACTTCATTGGTCCCGTGGTTAAGTCTAGCCGTGGCAACCAGTACATGTTGACTGTTATTTGTTTATTTACCAAATGGGTTGAATGCATTCCGGCACCAAATTGTAAAGCTGATACTGCAGCCCTGCTGCTGATCAACCATGTGTTTTGTAGACATGGCCTTCCACAGAGAATTTCATCCGACAAAGGTACTTCATTTACTGCTGACATCATGACTAGAATGTGGCAGATACTTGGTGTTAAACGTCAATTACATATTGCCTACCACCCTGCCAGCAGTGGCACCGTGGAACGCACAAACAAAACTATTGTTTCCATTTTGAAGAAATACGTTTCTGAAACTGGAAAAGATTGGGATATGAAACTACCATTAGTCTTGATGGCTATCAGAGCCACACCATCTAGTGTTACAGGGTTCAGTCCTTTCGAGCTGCTCCATGGCAGGAGGATGACCGTTCCTATGCATCTCTTGTACAAAACAAATGAACAGATACTTGTTGGTGCTATTTCTACAAATGAGTATGTGTCCAGCCTACGTAAACATTTGCAATTTGCTTTTGCATTTGCACAACAGCACCTGGATAAGGCAGTGGACGCAAGTCATACCCACTATAACCTTAAGACTACAAATAAGGAATTCGAAATTAATGACACGGTATATTTTTACAATTACCTTAAAAACAAGGCGAAACAATCCAAGTTTCTTCCAATGTGGAAAGGACCATACGTGATTGTGGACAAACTGTCCCCTGTGGTGTACAAACTTAAGCATTGTAAAAACACCTCAGAAAATGAACGATGGTGCCACATAAACCAAATGAAAGCTGCGCATCCGCAGTCTCGCCTTAAACTTCTGGAAACTGAAAATAGGGAGACATAAGATAGGATTGCATTCTATTATGATGTATTAATATCTGTTTTTCTCCTTTACTATTAGAATCCGGAATAACCTTTTATGATCCAAAGATGTTCCTGTCCGGATCCGTTGAGACTTCTGGTCGCCAGACTCTACCCTCGACTACCTTTTATTACTCCCGATGGAAGATTTTTCTTACACTTCATCTCCTGCTCTCTACGTCCTACGTGTCCGTGGCACAGCGATCGCATATTTCGCTCTCGCGTGGACCTAGCACGGGTATCATCACGCAGGAGGTACCCAACCTACTCCTCACGGAACACAAGATAATTAGCCAATTGATCTATATTGACTTGGATATCGAAAGTGAACTCCAAAAATCTGTCTCTATCAGGGATGTTCACGATGTGACTGTCCTCACGTGGTACAACAACCACATAGACAGGACCAGGCAAACAATTAAAGATATCCTGACACAAGCTGAAAAAACTATCGTAATCCGACAGCCACCTTCTAACCGACCCAGGCGCGCCCTTGGAGGCGTTGTTATGGGGGTAATGGCTCTCCTAACTGTTGTCGGCGTGGTGGTGGCCACTACCATGAATGCTGTCAATTCTATTTCGATCAAAGCGGTTCAAAAGAAGAATGAGGAACTCCAGAACGCGATACAGGATATACAAGAAAGTCTGGCGATCCAACATGAGACCAACGACCATCTTGTTCGAATCATCAAGGACACAATTGTTGTGGCTTCACTACAGACAGAAAGACTGGATCATTCGATGAAGTTGCATGAACAAATCTATTTGACCAGTGACCTTTTCTACTCTTTTGTTGAACCCATCTTGTTTTTACAAACAACTACCTTCGTCAACTAGAGGCGAATATCAACAACCTCATCAAGGCATACATCCCCTTGTACTTTGTGGATGTCCACCTTGTTCGACAGGCCTTATCATCTTTACATGGACCTGATTTGGACCCCACTCAAATTCGGATAGCATTTGAAGCTGGGACGGCCATACCTATGTTTATAGATGTTAATCGCTTGCATATTTCTTTTCTCCTTAATATACCACTTGTGAGACTTGATAAAATCTACCAATTAAAGAAAGTGATTAATGTTGGTACATGGGAGGGCGATACAAAAACTAAAATCAAATCTCCTGCTTTGATTGCGTATCAAAATTCTTCTGATGTGTACCTCATACCCAATTTACAGTCTTGTCAAATATTCAAGGATTTAAACTACCTGTGCCCAGGTAACCCTTTTACCCCGGTGAAGGGGGGCTTTCTGTGTGGTTTGGAAGACACTTCTTCTGACTCAACCCTATGTGATGTTACTGTGACACGTTCTACTGACATCATTACAGAAGCTGTCTTGGTTAACAACATGTGGTTGGTTAGCACCAACGCACCAAACATGACCATCACATACACAAAACACGGTACTTTCGCTGTAAAACCAATCCCACATCCTACTTTCACCACTGTAGTTCCGAAAGATGTGATTATTAGCATAGGTTCAGAAACTCTGTTCTATGTCTCTACTGCAGACCTAGAAGGGGGGATGGAGCTAGTGAACACATTCAGACCTTTCTCCATTCCACACAACCCAGACCTAGACTTTCTCCTAGACAAAAAGAAATCTCACTCTACAGCTTCTACTTAAACAAGACAATGTCTCAATATCAGATCTACAATTCTCCAAGGAAGATTCCTCATACTTTCACTCAACGAACCCATTGAACAGCCTTGCTCACATCATATGGAGCAGTTCTGTAACTATATGGATGATTGCTCTTACCATTGTGGTGCTCATCCATAATAAATTGTTCTACAGGTCGTGAAGATTGTTAGACATAGACAACAAGAAATACAACTCGCCGTTGTCTGACTCTGCAGTTCTGTGCCACCCCGCATAGTCTGAAGGGGGGTAACGGGCGAGTCACTCAACACATATTTACCCAGAAATTTTTTTTAGTCTACTCATTTTGACACTTGCAAGAACAAGGTCTTACAAATGTCAAAGGGGGGATCTGTCAGGCCTATTCTGACCTGTTCTGAATTATTCTGATTTATTCTGACCCAAAAACAAATCCAACACCAATTCGAAATACATCTGACTTGAAAACAAAACAAACGCCATTTTGAAATAAAATGTCTGTGCACATTTCATGTCACTGGCTGCTACACTGGTCTGAATGCTAAGCTAACTGCGAGGGGAGGGGGGAAATGCGCTGCTAACTATTAAACCACTAACTCTAACCTGAAATGCATTCATTCCCGTGAAAGCCCAGTGATTATGAGAATACACACTGCGTTTGCCAAAACAAAATTGTAACACCAAAATGAAATGACGCACGGAAAAACCTGCTCCACAGAAACGAAAATGACCTTCGCTTCCCATGAAAGAAGGCGAAGATAGGACCAAGCAACCTATTTACGGGTGCCAACACGCTGGCAGGAGAGAATAGGAATAGAGAGAAACACGGGGAGATAACACCTCCCCAGGGAAAACTTGTTCTAATGTCCATTTTCTGGTCTGGGCAATGTGCCCTGCAGGACATTTGTTGCAAAAACCCAGGAAAAAGTATAAGACAGTAACCTGCCCTTCAGGCGGGATCAGAGAGACAGAATCCGAGAGACCGACACCGACACACAGAAAGAAGAGAGAGCTATATTTGTGACTCCAAGCGCTGCTTGAGAGAGGAGAGACAGAAGGACTGGCGAGACTGAGCCCAGGGCAAAACTGGAGACTCATTCTTGACACGCTTGTCAATGAGTGAGAAGAAATACGCCCGGCACAATACTACCTAAAGAGTATTGTGGCCCGAGACTGAAGCACAGCTGTGTTTCTCCGTGTCTCTATTCCAGAAAGGCTTACTGTGGGTCTCGCCAGTCTGCCGCCAAGAGAGAGAGAGAGAGAGGAGCCGGGTCGCTATACCCCGCCGAGACCAACACACACCTGCACCACCTGCAGGTGACCGAAAGCTCCCTTGCTTGGCTGCTTTCACCGAACAACAACCAAGAAATACTAGGGTGAGTTCCTACACACACGCAGACACACGAAGGCGCATGCTTAGTGGCGTGAGACAAGACAATAATTCTTCTCTTTTCTATAGCGAGACCTATACCAATCTCTAGTAACCGAAACATAGCGAGGACCTTAGCATAACCAACCCTGAGCAATATTATCCCTAACTTGCCGATAGTATGTATATAACTGTTTTGCACTTATTTCTGTAACGTAGTTTTTATACCCAAATAAACGTGCCGAAGAAGCGCACATATTCTTACAAAGAAGCCTCTGTGGTTACTGCCTACTGTATTACTATTATTCTGTATTGTTCGTGTGCACTGCTGTCACAAAGACCTATATAATATATCTGACAATATGATCAACGATAGAGGGAGACAGTAACTGATGAGTGAATGATGGGTAAAAAGATGGCACAGGAAAGGTGGGCAGTGGGTGTTGGGGAGTGAAAGAGAGAGAGTGAATGAGAG
>JAUBNV010753935.1:0-11211 GCA_032354855.1 Desmognathus mavrokoilius | reverse complement strand
CCCCCAATCCTGTCCTGGATAGAACCACATGTAGTCCCAGACACTCAAAACCCTGTACACTCCAGGCTTTTTGTAGATTGCTAGATACACTACGTTTGATTGATGCATGGAGAGACAATCATCCCGAGGTGTCAGGATTCATGTTTTATTCAGATTGACACAAGCAGTACAGTCGGATTGATCTGATCCTCGTATCCTGCTGTCTTTCCCCTCATGTCACTGTTAAGCATCTTGGGATATGTATGACAGATCACTCTCCTGTTTCAATATCTGTAAAGTGTGGTTCCTTATTGAATACGAGTAGAAGATGAACGCTAGCTAAAAGACTATTGCAGGATCACATTTTTCTACTACAAATTAAGCAAGCAGTTAGAGAATTTATTGCTATCAACCAGGGCTCTGCACATGTCTTCTGGATATGGGATGCATTAAAGGCTCCTATCAGAGGATTTGTCACCTCATGCTCTATCCAAGAACACATGGCCTCTAAACAGCGAGACAAACTAATCAGGGATCGTTTGTGTTAGAACAACAACATGCTGAATTAATTAGGACAAAAGCCCCTCAGGATTTAATCAATAAGACTAGTGATGAGCTAATTCAAACCCGTGCTGAAATCAAAGATACTGTCTGGGCTCTTAATAAGGCTCGAGCAGAATCCTATAGAACGAATATGCATGAACAAGGGGAGCATATTGGGAAAGCATTGGCATTAGTCATTCAGGATTCTAAGGGGTTTTCCGAGGTTTCTAACATTAAGGATCATAATGATACCTTGTATACACAAGATCACGATATTCTTAGGGTATTTCGGGAGTTTTACCAGGACTTATATCAAGATAAGACTAGCTATACTACACAACAGCTGGATGATTACATGACATAGAATCATTGGGCAGGCAATTTATCTGAACAGTGTAAGACTATCTTAGGAACTCCTATAACCAGGGACGAAATACAAGCTGCTTTGAAACTATTGCCATCAGGTAAAGCGGCTGGCTTAGACAGGATTTCCCCAGAATTTTACAATGCTATCAGTGAAGAAATCCTGCCTGTGATGTTGGAATTGTTTCAGACAATATGGAACTCTGGAACTATTCCTGAATCATGGCGTAGGACACGTATCATTGTGTTTCCCAAGAAGGGAAAAGATCCATCTCAATGCTCATCATTTAGACCCATCTCATTGATTAATGGGGACTCGAAAATGTACGCAAAAATTTTGGCCTGCCGATTAGCTGCGATTATCTCTCAGATAATCCCTAGTGATCATCATGGTTTCATACCCGGTAAAGACACCACTCACCATACCAACCTAACAGCCACACTGATCGATTTAGCCACATTTTATCAGCTACCCTTAGCCATGATCTTTCTTGACGCTAAAAAGGCATTTGACCAGGTTAACTGGAAGTATCTGTGGGCTTTGTTAGCTGATAGGGGCTTCCCATCCTCTTTTATACAGGGTATTCAGGCTTTATATCTGAACCCAGTGGCCTGTGTCTCGGTGAATGGTAATGACTCCGATTTTTTTTACATAACTCGTGGTACTAGACAGGGCTGCCCGCTCTCGCCTCTTTTATATGCTCTTTATATCAAGCCATTTGCCCAATTGATGAAAACCACCCCACGAATACAGCCTTTTTCAGCACCTCCTTTATTACCTGTGAAATTATGCATGATGTTTTGTCTCTCGCGAACCACTAACTGCATTGGAGGCTGCGTGGGACTTTGCCAAAAGTTTTGGCTGTTTTTCTGGGTATCAACTTAATACTGAGAAGACCGTGGTGATGGTGTGGCATAGTCCGGCTAATAATCTACCTATAGTGCCCGTAAACTCCACTATCTACCTAGGGATCAAGATATTAACTGATTTGGATTATATGTTACGTCAGAATGTTCTTGACATTATGCACCAAGTGGAGAGTCTCTTTAAATCTTGGCAGCATCTGCCAATTAGTATAATTGGTCGAGTTAACATTGTGAAAATGTCAATTTTGCCAAAATTTGTGTACATTTTCCGTGCCCTCCCCATGTGTTTGCGGCAAGAACAATATAAGCGAATTTCTTCTTTAATATCCAATTTTATCTGGAATGGTCAGATAGCCAGACGCTCCTATTTGAAACTTACTAGCAACTGGGAGAGAGGGGGTCTATCTCTGCCGGATATTAAGATATATAATTGGGCTGCACAGATGGAACGCTTGAAAATGGTGTTTAATCAAGATCAATCTGCTCCAGAGTTTTTGTTACCATTATTTGGCATGCATAGGCGCAAGTTCGCGGACCGCCGCTATTTCAAGAAAGTGCGGCTAAAAGTGTTAAGGGTCTACCTTGGAAAATTGGTCTCAAGGGTCTACCTGGAAAATTGGTCTCAGATAGCTAAATGGTGTGGTGTTCCCATGTATCACATGGCCTCACGTTTATGAGACGCTTCAATTTTTGATATTGCTATGTATGATGGGGCTGCCGCTGTATGGGAGTATGCCAATACATTGTCACTTGGAGATTTATACCAGAATGGCAGCTTTATGGCATTCGATGAAATCAAACAGAAATATAATGTGCCTAACCACACTTTCTTTAAATATCTTCAGGTCGGCGACTTGGTATGTTCACACAATCTACTGAATCTCGATAGTAGCGAGTTCATCCTACACGTTTTCAACCATAAGCGAACTAGGTTTGGCTGCATTAGTAGTCATTATAATATACTCGGGAATTATATAAGAGATGATCTGGAACATGTTGCAGAAAAATGGGCTAACGTACTGCAGAGGGTAGTTACTAAAGAGTGTATAGCAAACTCCTTACTAAGGGCTAAACGTGTCCTCATCAGTAACCGTCTAAGGATCCCACATCATAAACTTATACTGAGGTTATATTACACTCCTGCCAGAATTAACCGTTGGAGATCTGCACAAATAGCTAAATGTCATAGATGTGATGAATACAATGCTGATATGCTACATATGTTCGTTACCTGCCCTAAATTGGTGGAGTTTTGGTCAAGAGTAGCAGAATATCTTGACAGGATGCATGGGGAGGACATCGTATTGACTCAACCACTGATTGTTTTTGGAGCCGACATAGAAGTTGTGGGCACTCTTCCTGTAACTTTTATTGCTATAATTATCGCTTGCTTATTAATTGCTAAGCACTGGGTTAGTACGGAGCCCCCCCACTTCGTGGAGTGGGAGAAAGATTTTACTGATTGTCGTCTGTGGGAGCAAAAGATGCATGAGAAAAGAGGTAATCTCTCGAAATTTTATTTGAAGTGGGGCATGCTACTGGATGACGGTACCCCTGTTGATCAATGATTATTTGTGTATTTTTGTGACTGTTCATTAACTCTGATAGTAATCGGATGTATTTCATTTTCACTATCACCGATAAATTTAACACTGCATTTTGTGTGTAATGGGTTCTCTCTGGTAGGATCTCTTGTTTTCTTCTCCTTGTGTATCATGAAATTGTGTACTACTTGACTACTTGGTGTAAAAAAAAAAAAAAGATAACAGTATCCCATAATATCATAAAAGAGTTATGAGGAGAAATTCGTGCCAAATCACGATGCACATGACGATGTTTAGCTACGTGTCTAGACATGTGAATCACAACTCTCCGTAAACATTAACAAAAAAATATATATTTGAAAAATATGTTGGTAAACAAAAGCAAGGATGAGTGAGATGGGGCCAAGGGGAACAGGGAGAGGCACGTGAGAAGCAAGAACAAGGTGTATGAATGAGAAATACACGAGACTGCGCCATCTGGTGGGCAAAACAGGCAGCCTTGTGGTAATAGTAGGTCCTCCTCTCGTAAGTGAGGTTTGTTAGGATGGCCAAGATGAAATCCTTAAACTAGTCGGGTGCATGGCCAGCTGATGCAAAGTTACAGCTGATACATTTGTTATTTACAAAATTATAGCATTTAATTATATATTTTTGTATTTTGACTTACCTCATCTGCTGCCTCCATTGCCAGCATATGATGTTTTCTGGCCTAAAACATGAAAAACACATAAACCCTAATTTAATTATGAGACCCCATGACAGTTCCTGCTTATTCAGATTTTGAGAGACTTTAATTTTGATTGGCATTGTCACTTATTAATATGCATCAATTATAAAAGGAACAGATATCGCTCTGTCTGGTGCGGAGTCATGCCTGCCCGTGCATTTGCTGTGAATTCACTATTAAGTACTAGGCCTTTAAGGTGGCAAAAAGTCAAATTTACTAAAGTGGCCACTACATGCATGGAACTTGACACTTTGGCCAGGCCCTCCATCAATGTTGGTATAAATTTAGAGATAGACCCTTTGGTGCTAGATGGAGCTCTAGAGACAAATGCTTTGGTGTTGGTTTGTGAGTCATAGGACTACATGAGGGGAACTTGCAAACATTTGCTGGGGGACACAAGATACGATATGAGTTTGACCCGAGGTCCCAGTAATCATATAAAAGTTAAGGGTACAGCAAAAATTGGGAAAGCAAGTATTGCAAGACGTGCAAAATGGGTAATATTACATATGAAAGTCAATAATCTTAAGCGTACTCTCTAAAAACAAAGCCTAATTTTAGTGTCCGTCAATCAAATTCACAATTTTCCTGGCTAAGAATACTCTTCATTGGATTCTTGAAGATATGTGGGGTCTGCAGAAAACGGCTTGGGGCGCCATATGTGGCCCAACGGCCTTACTTTGAGTATCCCTGGACTAGATGAGCTGTCATAGTTTTAGAAAATATTTTCATCATTTTTTATATCTTCTTCAAGCTGAGCTGTTACGTCTTTAAATGAAGACTCCTTGGTGCCCTTTAATTCATGTTTACTGAGTATAAGGCTAACGTTGATGTTAAAGTTTTTCAAGTAAAAGGGGTTGACCTCCCAATAAAGCAAATTTCCAAGCACATCCTTCATATAATGTACGTTATGAGGCTACGTACACTGCTCGTCAATATTAGGTAGTAATGGGATCTTATTATAAGTAACAAACTAATTCACCAAGATAGATTGATTTGCTGGTGAATGACTGTAATCCTTCCAGGACTAGTCAAGCTCCATTCCTGGAACCTAGCAATGCTACTGCATCCTGTCCCCTTCAAAGGGATCTATTTCCACAAGTTGTCTTAGTTAAATTAACTACTTTTCCAGGAACGATAGTATGCAAATGAGATCATGACTGTAAACTATAATGCATAATGTAGTTGTTTATAGAGTCCAATGTGATCAAATCAGCCATGTTAAGGTGGGGATGCTGGACACATGGAATTATTAGCATACCATTACATGGGTATTTACATCCCATGTATATTTTTTAGCTCACAACTCCTTGCTGATCCTGTGTTTCTGTACAATAGCACAGCATTTAATTATATATCATGCAGATTTTCCTACCTGGGCAGCAGCATACTGGTAGCCCTCCACCAAAGCAGGAATCTAAATCATGAGAAACACAAAACATATAAATGTATTTAGTGTTGGACCCGCTAAACCTAGTGTTTTTGTAATTTCTGCTTACATGAGTCTGTCCAATGTTTTGATATAATTTAAGATTCACGTTCAACTTGTTTGTCCCGCCTCAGCATAGTGTCTTTTAAAGATTACTATAGTGGAATAATTGCCATGCATGAGCCAGGAGCCCTCGGGAATTTAACAAGCATTGGCAATGCCATTAGTTGACTGAGTGCAGTGTTTTTTTCTGTCGTTTAATGTTTACCATTGCCATCTGCCATTGTTCAGACTTTGTCTCTGGTGTGCATGTGCGCATTTGAATTTAGTACACATGTAGCATCATGCTAAATCAGAATGAATCTGTGCATTTAACACTAAGCAGACCTTGCAATCTGCTGTAAGTTTTAGGTAGACAAAACCAGGAGTACTGTTGGCTGTAGGCACACCTTGGGGGTGTGGGTGGACTCCTCATGCGAGCCACCCCTTCATTTTTCTATTGCCTGCAAAAGGAACATATGCTCACCCACTCCTCTTATATGCACCAGTATGGTATGGCACTGGATGTTGGGTATCCCCCCTGCATAATGTATCTCCTTGAATCTTATATCCTCCTCTACTCATCGGACTGCCAACCAGCTGTGCCTCAATCAGTCTCAGTGCTAGGATACATTGTTCTTATTAGAATTAGCATTATTATTACTCTACTATTACTGGTACTACATTAATAGTACTTTAAGTTGGTCTCTTATGAACCCGTGGTTTTCCTGATAACTTGCCTCTCCCTCGCCTCTTCAGATAGCTAGCCAACTATGCCTATCAGGCTTCGGGTAAGGGTACACTGATTTATTAGAATTAGCTTATTATTATGTCACTATCACTGTTATTTAATTAATGATACTTTCAGGGAGACTGTCTGATGCACTTATTCATTTTGCGGGACTACCATACAATATGTGATACAGAAAGTTGGATACTGCGATGTAATGCATCATAAGAAGGTATTGGGATTCTGCACGGAATGCAAGTTTTTCTTGTGATGCACTCTCCCCCCTTGTCTCCTCTCCTCCCAATATTGGAACACTGCGATGTAATTCATTCTATATAGCTTTTGGGACTCAATACAGAATGCAAGTTTTCTTTGAGATACTCGCTCCACCCTTTCTCCCCTGATCCCTTTAACTAAGGGCTGTTTTGCAGTGGCCAACGGGTTAATGTGCCACATTGGGGGTCTGCACGGGATAAACAATTTCAACGAGATATCTGCCGTATACAGCACAAGCAGGCCACAGTGCGGGTAAAGTACTTATCTTAACGGGGGAGGCTTCTTCAGCTGGGTTTGGGGGGGCTTTATGTGTAATTTTGGGGGGCTGGAAGAAGGTACGGATCCCGGTGGCAATAAGAGGGCCACACAGTGTGCATCTGGACCTGGGTGGGCTGCTTTGCCATACCCCCTACCTCTTCATACCCCTCCCGACCTACTGTCATATGTTTGCATGTGTATTCAGATGCGCTCCTATCTTTCCCGTTCTCTCCCGGGCATATCCTCCCTATACTCCAGTATTCAGAAACATGGCCTCCTCTACTAAGGGCATGGTAAGGAAGGCCATTAAGAACATTCTAGGTCCAGGCTCGCAGTCCCATGTCACCCTCTTGCTCCCTGAACACCACTATTCATTCAACCGAACCCTATACAATCCCCCTCGGACTGCACCCCACTCCCCGGAACAACTCTAGTTGCTATTATCTATGGCAACCAGAATACTATTTATGTAATTCTAGACAGTAAGAGCTCTGTCATGCACATCTGATCGATAACTAGGACAGAGACTCAGTGGTCCCAGTTAATATAGGTCAAGGAGGGTCAGCATGATGGACCACGGGCCCACGCCTAGTCCCTCTCACCCATATGTCTACTGACTGCCTAGGCACTGGCCTTTGACCCCTAACCCCTCCCTCAGATGCACTTCACTCTCACTGCATGACTCTAAAGTATATTAATGCATGGTCACCAGATTACTAATGCATGCTATAGTTCATAAATTCTCTGCCCTGCTATGTTTTGCTTCCTCCCACAGGTACGAGGTTGATGAGCAGACCCAACAGACAGCTGTAGCTATATTGGGGGCTATATAAATACCGTAACGTAACATAACATTCTCAGTGCTCACTTCACTGCCTCTATGGCTTTGCCAGTGCTTACTCGTCATCCCCTACAGCTTTGACAGTCGTCACACCTCTGCTACTATGGCTTTCACACTGCTTTGCCTGCTCATTAATTGCTTTTCCAGCACTCAATCTGCTGCCCCTGAGGTTCTTCCACTGTTCACATTGCTGCCCCAATTGCTTGTTGCATGCATCCTTTGATGAAGAACATTAACAACTAATTAATTACATTGGTGATGCTTGTTGCATGCATTCCTGGACTAAGAAAACTAAATGCATTAGTGATGCTTATTGCATACATCCCTGGAATAAGAACACTAACAACTAATTCCATTGGTGATGCTTGTTGCATGCATCCCTGGGCTAAGAACACTAACAATTGCTTCAGTGAACTCTGAAAACAAAACTGTTCCCCTGTGCAATGTCATTGCCAATGCTTTTTGTAGGCATCCCAGTATGAAAAATACCCATAATGGCATTGCCAAAGCATGATTCATTCCTCGCTGGTCTAAGGAAACAACTGATGGCATTGCCAAGTCTTGTTACATGCGTTAATGGACACAGAAAACAAACAACTAATGGTATTTCCAATACGTCTTTCATGAATACCCAGATGAAAAATACCAACTAATGGCTTTTACAATACTAGTTGCATGCATACCTGTAATTAGGAAACCTAACAGCTCATGGCATTACCAATGCTTGTTGCAAGTGTCCTGGGAAAAGTTCAAGTAACTTCAGAAAACTAACAACAAATAGCATTGCAAATTCTTGTTTCATTTTACAGACTCACTCCTCTGTGAAATGGCATTGACAATGCTTGATGTATGCAAAATATGGATATCAGAGATATTGGCCATTTTTTTCAACTTTCAATAGATGTTTGCAGCCCTCAACCTCTGCAGGCTATCAGTTTCCAAGTGAGCTGTCTTCTGAGTCTCAGGTCCTGAATGAAGCTGAGATACAATTATTTCAGCTTCTGCAAGGGTTAGAGACTCATCGGAAAACACATTTGAAAGCTGAGAATGGGGTTTGTGCTGTTTTTTGTGCACATGGATCCCACAAATATCTACAAGCATGAGCCAGATATTGGCGAGTGCATCTGCTGACACAAAAACAAAAAACTGCTTCCACAATGGGAGACATGCAGCACAGCGACACATCTATAACTAAACAAATATATTGCAAGAATCCCTATTAGGGAGACTCACAGCATCATTGTACTAATATTTCGCTTGCCTTCCTTGTAGATAGATTAGATAGATAGATAGATAGATAGATAGATAGATAGATAGATAGATAGATAGATAGATAGATAGATAGATAGATAGATAGAAAATTTATAACGCGCACAAATTGTCATGACATCTAGGCACGATCCCCCTTCCCCTCCCTCGTTTTCTCTCTCCCCTCCCACGCTTCCCCATAAAAACAAAGATTCCTTTCTTCAAGACAGTCTCTGTATCAGCATCCCTTCTACTAACTGCTGACCTCACATCCTCCGAGGCCATGAGTGACGTGACAGGGGTATGTCAGAAATCAACCATGCGCTCCTAATTACTCTTTGACAAAAGAAGTTCTCTCACACTTGCTTTGAACGCACCCAATGAACCAGACAACCTAAGGTCGACTGGCAGGGCATTCCACCATTGAGGAGCAAGGTAGGATAGAGCCCTGTCCAGCCATCGGGTCCGCTTAATTTTGGGAATGAAGACCCGGCCCCGTAAGTGAAATCTCGGGTCATGGACATAACGGGCCCAAGAAAACCTTCTCCGAAGATATGGTGGGCCACAATCATGAAGAGCACGCCATAGGATCAGTAAGCGTTTCAGCTTAACCTGGTTACGAATTAACAACCAGCCCAATTCCCGCCTGGTGCTAGAAACATGGTCCCGTTTTTTGAGGCCAAACACCAGGCGGACCGCCCGGTTCTGGACCTTCTGCAGCCTGGCCATGCCCTTCTTCATCAGGCCGGTGTAAAAAGAATTACAATAGTTCAGTTTAGATAGAACTAAGGCCTGACAGAGTTTCACCCGATGGCCCGGGGCGAGCAAGGGCATAAGGGGCAGGAGCCAGTTCAGCTGATGATGTGCTGAGCAGCAAACTCGAGCCGCCTGGGCTTCTGATCCGCCCGACTGATGTATCCAAACACCCAGATCTCTGGCCCCCTCCACCCAGTCCGGAGGTGTCCCGAAGGATGGTGGCCAGAGAAGGGCAGGGGCATGACATGGAGAGCGGGGATTGAAGATGATCACCTCGGTTTTAGCCTCATTCAGTTTGAGCCAATTGAGGCCCATCCAATCTCTAACCCTCTCCAAACAGCTGACCAGCCCGCCCCATCCGTGGAAGATGGATGAAGATCAACCACAATCTGGGTGTCGTCGGCGTACATCTGACACACAAGACCTGAATCCTCTACCAGGTCCGCTAACGGTCTCATATAGATGTTAAACAGGAGGAGGGACAATGCTGATCCCTGAGGAACTCCAAAGAAGACCGGCTTCTTGGATGAGCATGTCCCCCCAATGCAGACATGCTGTGTGCGACCCTGGAGTTAGGAACAACACCAATCCAGGGCTCGTCCCTTAACCCCCGCGATGGTCTCGAGTCGCTCCACGAGGATCCCATGGTCAATGGGGTCGAATGCAGCCGATAAGTCCAGAAGGACCAGGGCAGCGGGGTGGGAGCGATCCAAGAGCTCCAAGATCTGCTCACTAATATCAATAAGAGCGTCTCCGTACCCCGCTGCGGCCGGAAGCCAGACTGCATATCGTGAAGGATTCCGCTCGACTCAGAGTGCTGATGGAGAAGAGGACCAACAATAGGCTCAGCAATCCGCGATAGGAGCGGAAGTTAAGAAACCGGGCGAAGGTTGGACAGGATCTCAGGGTCCAGGTCAGATTTTTTCAATAATGGGGTTATCACTCCTCGTTTCCAGGAATATGGAATGACCCCCTCTGTAAAGCTGGTATTCAAAGCCCGAGTGATCCCCCACCAAAGCCGGGGCACTAGATTTAACAACCTTGGTTGGTAAAGGGTCCAATAGTGAGGATGATGGACCGATGTTAGCCAAGACACATGAAACCTTGAACTGATCAATCCCGGGAAATTTGGTAAACGGAGGAGGTGAAGGCCCCACGAAGGCTGAGACAGCCGAATGAGGGATGGTCAACTGAACATTAGCAATACTCTTGCGTAAGGAGACAATTTTATCATCGAAAAAGGACATGATGTTGTTACAAGTATCAACGTCCTCTTTAAACCCCGATGACTGAGCAGGAAGGGAAAACTCTCTATACTACTTAAACAAAGCCTTAGAAGTATTAGGAGCATTCTCAATTCTGTGGGCCAAAAAGGCAGCCTTCGCTGCGTGGATCGCCCATTTATAGATCCCATCATGGAGTTTGTAACACGCTTTATCCTCAGGGCTCCACGATTTCCGCCATTTACGTTCAAGCTGACAGGCTTGTTGTTTCAGCCGCGTAAGCGCCGGAGTAAACCAAAGTCGAGCTTTCTGGTCATACAACAACTTCTGTTTATTCGGGGCAGCAGCAAGGTTCTCCGCAGAGAGGTCCATGCACTCCCCAAGTCTC
>JAUBNV010752829.1:0-11233 GCA_032354855.1 Desmognathus mavrokoilius | reverse complement strand
TGGCGTCTTCCGGTAAGTGCCTGCCGCCTTGTAAATGTTTTTCAACTTCATTGTTTTTTTTTTACTCTATTGTCGTATTAGTATTTCTGTAGCGATGGCTAACATTGAGCCCTCTTTGCTTTGTAATACAGCAGTTTTGTCTTCACTTGGGACATGTGCAGTGATGCATTTGGATAGAAGATTTGCGTAAATTTACTAAGGTTTTTCTTGATTTTGTTTCCTTTCTGATTCTGCCATTTTGTATGCATTTGTTGTTTGTGGATGTAGATATCTACTGGATGCGCTGACTATATATATTTTGTGTTTCTTTTCATAGTTGAAATTTTTTGATAAAGATGGCAAAAATCATGTTCTGATGATGAAAATATTCGAAACGCGTAAACAACAAGTTGCCATTGTTAAAACTGTGATGGTTACGGATTTCTGTCATCTTGGGATGTGCTATGGCCAATGAATCTACAACTTATTTTATTGTTTGAACATTGGGAACAAATGGTGACACTTCAGTGGATGAATAATTACATTTGAAATAAACACTTGTTGATTGAGTAAACTGAGTATGAAAATGTTTTGACAATTATGCGCGGCTGCTTAGTGGGTACCGGGAAAAGCGTGTATCAAAGCACTTGCTTCTTTCTGTGCTCTTGAGCCAGCAGAACTGTATGGTCCTCCATCGTGCCCACAATTGCCCAGTTTAGCAGTTTGGAACCTGAGGACCTTTTATTAGTTCAGTATAATCTGATGTAAACCTACGTGTCTTCAACGCAGCGTGCAGGGTCTCCACTCGCTCACAATACAGGAGTAAGTGGTTGTACTACTGTCATTGGGCAATAGAACATGAGATGAATCCATTGACTTGTGTCATTGACCCTGTGCTTACTTTTGTTTCTTCACTTGCTGAGTCAGGTATAAAGACACACTCTTTCCAGACATACTTGTTGGCCATTGGAGCATACAGAAATACAGTCTTCTACATTCACTCTTCAGAATGTGGTCGTGAAACGCCACTTTGATAGTCTGAACTATCCCTACCCATCTGTGTGGGCTCCAGCCTGGTCTGGTATTTAAAGATAGTGCTCGTCAGACTGGCTCACCATCTATTTGATCCACTAGCCACCTGTGACCTGAATCTTATTACCTGGAAAGTGGTATTCCTGGTCGTCATAACATCTGCTAGACGTATCAGTGAGTTGCAAGCACTGTGTTCTGAGGAGCTGTACTTCGGGCCCGATTTACAAAGCAGTTGCTTTTGAGTATATGTTTGTTGTTGCCGATTGGTGTCGATCGGAAACAACAAACATGTATTCAAATGTAACTGCTTTGTAAATCAGGCCTTAGGTCTTTTAGAGAGACAAGTTCGTTCGGCGAACGCGCCCTTCCTTCATGCCCAAGGTCAATACAGATTTTCACTTAAACCAAGAAATCTATCTTCTGACTTTTTTTCCAAACCAAAACATCTTATGCAGACGTAACTTTTCACTTACTCGATGTGCGCCACACTCTGAACTTTTATTTGAGGCGCACTAAGGATTTTCTCTCCACTTTTTATCACTTATGGAGGCGCAGGCAAGGGCAAGCAAGTGGCCAACACATCCATTCATCGATGGGTAGTGTCTTGCATCACGAAATGCTACAAGACCAGGGGACTGAAGTCCCCCTGAGGGCTAAATGCATACGCTTCTCATACAAAAGCAGCCTCTGTGGCATTCCAGAGGCCCTGGATATTTTCTGTAAAGCAGCAATGTGGGCTACTCCCCACGCATTCTGTAAGCACTACCCGCTTGCAGCGAATTTGAGAGCGGATGCTCAGGTTGGCCAAACTCTCCTGAAAAACCTTTTTGGTTAGGCTGTTGCGTCTGTTCTCATGGTGCCACCTCTCTTCACAAATTCATTGCTTTGCTAGTCTCCCAAGTAAACGGGACATAGGAGAAAGAACATGTTACTCAGCCTATCTTTTGTATTGTGTTCTAGTGAAGTATGTTCTGGGCCAATGCAAGGATGCACTGGACATCGAAAGTATGGAGGAAAGGGAGCTATAGGCTAGGAGAATATTAGTCACTATGGTGAGTTACATGTTATAACTTTGGTGTCCCTCATATGGCATAAAATATTGCCATACAAAGCTGAGTTCCACATTCGAAAGCCCCTTCAGTGCCCGACTGTAACACATCACATACAAATATTGCAATACCTGCCAGGTGGGTTGGGCTCAGTTAATGCATTGGTGCCGACAAAAGGGCATGAATGAGCCATGCTTAGAGGCCATTTTTTTTCTTGCTGTGTATGTCAATTATTGATAAAGGTACTGAGAACCTACTGGAAATTTTAGAAAACTAACCAATATTCCTACATATTTTCTCACTTGCAGTCTGACTCCTGCACACTGTTAAAAAAACCAAAAAACTTACTCGGAGATAAAACTTCCTCTTGGAGCATCGATATTTGGCAAATGAACAAAAGTCATTGAAGTAAGGCGCCTCCTTCGATTCTGAACATACGGGTCCTGCAAAAAATGGTATCGAAATATCTGTGAGAAATGCACAACCCAAACATGCAAAGAGGCGCTAGAGCAGATGTTAGTGAAAGCACACAGTCAACCATGAACCCCAATTACGGACAGTAGCCTAACCCACTAAGGGTCCAATTGACAAAGCAGTTATGTTTGAGTATACGTTTGTTGTTTCCTAAATGGGAAACAACAAACGTATACTCAAACGTAGCTGCTTTGTGAATCGGGCCCTGAGGGTGGAATTCACAGTCCCTCTAAGTGGGCCTAGAGGAGGAGGATGGATGGGACCATTTTTGGAGGGTGTGAAAGGGTTGCAGGTGGGCGAGGGGAAGGTTGGGAGACATGGTGAGTAAAGAGGGTGTGGGTGCGAGTGTAAATGGGGCAGGGGTGCTGCTGAGCTTGAGGAGATTCATCTCCTCAAGCAGCACCCCTGCCCCATTGCCCAGGTTAATTGTGGATGTGGAGGTGCAGATGCTCGTGAATACTGTCTGCTTCGTCTGCGACAGGGGTGAGATGGGTAGGGGCGCAGAGAGACTTATCAAACATCGGCACCTAAGGAGGGACAAACGTCTTACCAGAGTAAACAGTGGCATGTCACTCAATGTCTTCATTTTCTAACAGGGGTAGGATGGGGTTTCCATATGCAGTGTGGCTACGTGCTGCATCCTCTGTTCATGGGAGTGTCTTCCGGTTCTGTGTCCAGGTCCTCACTGTACTCCCTCACTGCACTACCGTAATGCATGGAGTTAGATGAGGTGAGCTGCGGCATATGTTTGTAGAAAGAGGCCTGAGGCCCTCCTTGAACCCTGTATGCACTTTTGGGCACCATGTATAGGGGGTGACCTGTGGCGAGGGCTGTAGCCTATATTTGAAGCGGCAGCATTCTTGAGCTCCCTGACGTGCAATTAGTACACATGAATGAATGAATGAATGAATGAATGAATGAATGAATGAATGAATATGTGTTAGAGGCCGAAGCCACAGAGTATCGCAGTGTCATAACAATCAAAAACAAGAAACAATATTCTTACAAAAAAATGGATAATAAAATGTAAAATTATAGCTACAAATTCAGTACAAAAGCAGTATGAAACAAGTCAAATAGGGCAATGGCTGACAATGTACAGGGGACAGTCGAGTTTAAACAGTATGCGGGGTTGCGAGAGTCTACACAACGCGTCCCCTAGGCGATTTTGTGCTAATTAAAGCTACTGTCTCAATTTGACAAACTCCTTCAAATGGTCTGGGGTCCTTTTGACGCCCCATAAATGCCGCCCTCCTGCTGGTGAGTGGCCGCTCGGCCGAAAGGGGGGTTGCGCAGGGTGTCGCAGCACAACAAACAGGACACGGACAGCCTCTTTCCCGGATACTGAGAGAGTGCTGTTTCCGGCCTTCACCCCTTTATTGGTCCGAGGACACGCCCCCATTTCCTGTGTGTGCCGCCAAGCAGGGCACGGTCTTCTATGAAGCGCCGTGGTTTTTGTTGCTGCTGCCGGGGAATCATTTGGCCTTTCATGAGAGGTGGGGGCGTAGTGGGGGATGTGGTGCAGAGGTGACAGGGGTCTGCAGGGGCAGAGTGTTACATCCTCACTCACACTGGACGGGCAGTAGGACCCCGTTTCCCACGAGACTACCGGAAGCTGGGTGGGGAGAGGCGGAACCGTAAGGGAAAGCCCAGGATAGGGCATTCAAGACAGGGAACTGAAAGAGAATTGACATAACAAATAAAGCTCCTTAACCATGCCACCGAGTCTGAGTCATCCCCGTGCCGTGACCTAACAATTGACGACGAGGATGGGATAACCCAATGAACCCGCAACCCACGGAACACCTGCGACCCGGACACCCAGTCGCGCAACCCAGCAGAACCACCGGACCACAGAACAAGCAGGCACCCAACGAAACGGCGTCTCGCACCCGCCGGCCGCAGCAGAGTCAGCCACGCACATGGAGCCGCCACACCTCGAAGTGTTCTCCCGTATCTGAAGCGCCACAGAACGGGAACGCGGTCCCGCGGCCCGACGGAGACCTGGAAGAGCAAAAGACAGAGCACGTGGCCAGCGCCGCACTCCGCCACCCAAAGGAAAACACGGCCCTGCAAGTGGCCGCACGGCATATCAAAGGACCGCCACATCCCAACTGCCGCACACCGGCTCAGCAGCTCCAGCAGTAACAAAGGAACCGGCACGCGGCAGCGCCGAGCAGCCCCAGAAAGAACACACGGCACAGCAGCACCAAGCCCAATAGACAAGGTACCGGCCCAGCAGCAGTGCAACGCCGACACAGACCGCATCAGCCGCGAGATGGCCCGGCAGCCCCAGCAGCAACAAAGGAACTGTCATGCGGCAGTGCCAAGCAGCCCCAGAAAGAACACGCAGCACAGCAGCACAAAGTCCAATAGAGAAGGTACTGGCCCAGCAGCAGCGCAATGCTGACACAGACCGCAACAGCCACGAGACATAACGCGAGGCCCACACCTCTGCCCATGAACCAGGCGATCCTGCGCACCGCAGCCGAGCCCACGCAGCAGAAGCACAAGAGCCGCGGGAGCACGAACATGGCACACACACAGAACCATCACCTCTGCTGCAACCCAGCCCGGGACCAAGGAGCCGCAGCAGCAGCACACCGACCACAGAGCACAACTATCCAGGGTAGGAGCCAGCCGCTGGGAGCTGCACCCAGGACACACGGCCCATGCAGCAGAACCAGTGCCGCACCACACCAGCACACAGCCCACACCGCACGCAAACCACAGAACACGCCACCAGTGCCACACCAGCAAACAGCCTGTGCACTGCGCACCCGCAGACCATGCGGACGTATACCCCAGCACCCGGGCCACCGCGGACCGCACAGCATGCACCAGCCGCCGCACATGCACAATCAAAGGAGAAGGCGACCACGCAAGAAGGCAGTGGGGGGCCCCAGCTGCACACAACACAAGAAGGCACCGCGAGCCAACCAACCGAATGGCCGCAAGAAAGGGGGAGAAGAGCATCACATAGACAACAAGGCCACCCACAGCAGCGGACAACACAGGAGACACAGAGCGACCAACTGCAACACGGCACCACGGACCCAGAAGGAGCACTGCCCCAGCACACAAGAGCAACCACCGACAGTGCAGACAGTGGCAACACATCAACAGTCAGGGCACCCCCAAGCGAAGACCACACACAGCACAACACACTGGTGCTACGCACACCACCACAAAGACCCAAGGACACACACACGCAGAAAGCCAGAGAACCGCAACCAATCGCTACCAAGAAGACTGATCAGAAACCAGCACCAGCAGAACAGTGAACACACAGGAACAAGAACCACAAACCCCCAACCGAGGACACAGAGAGCAAGAAACCGCCCACAACAAAAGGGCACCGCAACCACCACAAGAAAAGAAAAGCAGCTCACCACAAGAGAAGCAGCTGACACCCGACAGCACTAGCGCAACAAGGGGCAAGAGGCTAAACACCAGAGCAACTAGACACAGCACAAAGCCAAAGCAGCAGAAGCTATGGGGCGGACAGAGAAACCAGACGCATGCGGCATAGAGGCACCAGCAAACACGGGCCACAGAGGCAAACCCGCCAGAGACAGAAGACACGCCAGCCTCACCAACACCACGGCACACCAAGGACACCGGAGGGCCGCCACAAACACAGGAGGCCCACAGCGGCACAAAGCAGGTCCCGCACAGGAGACTGCGACCAGAGATGCGGACCACAACACCGCGAGACACAAATACAGCAAGCAGCAGCAGGCACCAGGGCCAACCCACAGGCCACAACCGACGCAGACAAACCACGCTGCACCTGGACGCCGCACCAGAACCAAAACGCCGTACTGACAGAGCCCAACAGAGGAAAGGGCACAGCCAAGAGAGTGAACAGAAAACCTACGCCAAGGACCAGACCAAGAGCAGAACCGCAGACCCAGAAGACACACAGCGAGCATCACTCAATCGACAACCCACAGGGGAAGAAACCAAGCACCAGGAAGATGCCAGAGCTACACGGTGAGCACTCCAGTGCAGCGGACCCAGGCGTGGCAAGCAACCCAGTAGCACAGTGAACACAGAACCGCCACACCAGCAAGCACAGAAGCGGCACAGAAGGACCGTGCCACACTAGCGAATGCAGAACCGGCACAGAGGGACCGTGCCACACCAGCAAACACAGAACCGCCACACCAGCAAACACAAAACCGGCACAGAGGGACCGTGCCACACCAGCGAACACAGAACCGGCACAGAGGGACCGTGCCACACCAGTGAACACAGAACCAGCACAAGGGACTGTGCCACACCAGCGAACACAGAACTGTCACAGAGGGACCGTGCCACACTAGCAAACACAGAACCAGCACAAAGGGACCTTGCCACACTGGCAAACACAGAACCGGCACAATGAGCGGCACCACACCAGCGAACACAGAACCGGCACAGAGGGACCATGCCACACGAGTGAACACTGAACCGGCACAACCAGATGTGCCACCCCAGAGAACACAGAGCCAGCACAGAGGGACTGTACCACACCAAGAACAAAGAAACAAGCAACGCAACGGGACACGGAACTGACGCCGAGCATGCAGCCACCAAACATCACCATGGCAGACCCAGAATGAAGGACCACGACCAGAACCACATGGACAGGCTGAACACCAACCACAGTGGCCGACAACCACCCAGAGAGTCAGACGACACACAGGAAATAAGGCGACCAAGATCACCAAGCCCAGGTGCCACAACAGCACCGCACATCGAGGACCATCCCGTCCCAAACGAGAGACACCAAACACATCCGGAGAGACAGAGCAGCAAAGAGCCAACCCGCCCGGGAAACATCCCCGCGGGAAGAAGAGACAACACAGTCAATGGAAACCACAGGCACAGCCGCAACAAGAACCAAGCAACCGAGACAGGACAGGAAACACCTGGTGCACACGGACAGACAACAGGGCACCTGACACCCAGATCACAAGCAAAAGGAAGGCAACCACACACAGCTGAAACGGCACACCGAAGACCAACCCCAACTAACAGAAGAAAAGGGGAAAGACAGGCAGGGAGAAGACGTGGACACGGTGGCCACACCAGAACACACCACCAAAAAGGGCAGGGAATACCCATCACACCGAAGGAAGCCTGGCCCAGCACAACCAAGGAACATGAGACAAATGAAGCAACAACCCGAAAATCAAGACCACCCAGACAAGGGCAAGGAAGCCCTAGCCCACACCCCAACAGCAAGGGCGGCGGAAGGGACAGCGCAGGTCAAAAGCCAACTTGGGAAACAGACAGCAGGCAACAAGGCCAACTACGAAGGCCACCGAGACAAGGGCACAGACGCACCTAGTCTACACCCAAACAGCAAAGGCAGCCAAGGAACGACGCAGGCCCAGATCAATGGCCAACATGAACAGCCATACATCAAACCAACACAGACCAAGGAGGACAAGGAAGATTGACGTACACACAACACAGCGGAGCAAGGAACCACCAGCCACCCCCAGCCGAGCTGACCAGCTACACTGGGCAGAATACCACGTCCAAGGGTAACATGCCGTCCACTCATCAAACTGTCAAAGCGGAAGGACATGTTATGCCCTGAACCACCTACAAACACCACACCCAAAACAGCTGACCATGCAACCACCAACAACCGACGGACAACAGACGGGCGAACTGCCCCACCCAACCAACAACCCCCACACAAGGCAAAGACAAGACCAACTGGCTAAAGACCTAGCCTTGCCCCGCCCCGAACATCCAAAGTGGAGAGATATGTTACATCCTCACTCACACTGGACGGGCACTAGGACCCCGTCTCCCATAAGACTACCGGAAGCTGGGTGGGGGGAGGCGGCATCGGAAGGGGAAGCCCAGGATAGGGCATTCGAGACTGGGAACTGAAAGAGAATTGACATAACAAATAAAGCTCCTTAACCATGCCACCGAGTCTGAGTCATTCCCGCGCCGCTATCTAACACAGAGCCTACGGTCGGGCTTTCAGGGGGGATAATATATATTAAATTGGTAACAGATGATGGTTGCGGGACTGGGTGAATGTGACGGGGCCTGCAGGGGCCAGAGCCCCATCATTACCACTACCGCCAGCATCATTTGGGGGGATGTGATGGGGCCTGTGGGGGCTACCGCCAACGTTATTCAAAGGACGCGGTCCGTCTGCTTCGACATGGAATGTTGCAGCAGATGACCTGCGTCCAATACACCCAGAACCCTTCAAATATGGGCTACAGCTTTCGCCACAGGTAACTAACTCGCTGTACGCACTGCCCAATTGAGGGTGGGTCAGTGATATCACAGGCCTCTTCCAACAATCACATGCCACAGCTTTGTTCACTTGCTACACTCATGGCAGCAGTCTGTTGGAGTTCAGTGAGAATCTGGATACAGTTCTGGTAAAGCGCCCCTCACTCGAACAGAGGGCAACGTATGTAGCCAAGTTGTATTTGGGAACCTAAACTTCTCCCTGCTGCTACAACAGATTATTACAACAGATTGACAGATTAGACAGATTGATTACAGGTTACTCAGGTAATCTCTTGCCTCTAGATCTGTTTCTTTCTGTCGCCCTCCCCTCTTCACCCCATCAAAAACACCAGTCATTGGCATTTGTAAGTAGCTACCCCTGGCCCAATTTCAAGCTCCATCTCATTGAGATCACAAGCACCCCGTCACCTTTCCTCTTGCCCCAACCCTACCTACTGGACATACCCCCAACCATCCCCTCTGCCACCTGCACCCCATTCACACCTTCCTCAAATGATCCCATGAGCCACTCCCCCTTCCTTAGGTTCACTTAGTAAAGCGGACTTAAAGGGAGCCAATCCTACCATTACTCCTTTGTCCCTCTTCCATGCCCCAGTCCTGACAACGTGATGTCTAGTTCCTATTACCAGACAGGCAATTAGCTATTCTACCTAAAAAGTCTAATCCCTCCCCCTTGGTCCAGCATAAAGAACCCCAACACCAGCCTCACACCCTGTTTAGTTTGTTATTACAGGATGGGCATTAGTGTGTTTGCTATGTTGAGGGTTAGCATGGCTGCCCTTTCATGAGTCCTTGGTGTGGCCTGGGGCTGTGTTTTTTTTTTGTTCTGGCTGTTTTGCCGTGACTGGGCAAGGGGGAGCGGGTGTTCCTTTTGTTGCTTGTAGGGCTGCTAGGGGGTTTCCCACTCAGTGACACGTGTTGCCTTCAGGAGTGTGGGGGATCCAGGCTTCCCTGCCATTGCCTGCTGTTGACGCCAGGCAAGTGTCCCCCTCCACCCTATGTGCTGCTAGAGCTATGCTTGATTTGCTTATCACGGTATATTTGTGATATATGTGCAACTAAATAAATGCTTTAGTACTACAGTACTAAAGCATTTATTTACATAAATTTATTTACATAAATGTATAAGTACTACAGTATTTATACATTTATGAGATCAAGCTGTCAACAAAAAGTAGTAAAACAGAACATTCTAGATTATGTTAAATGTTTTATACTTTTATAGTCATGACATTGCTTTCACTGTGAAATGTTTTTGCATAGGCCACAGCAAGCAAAGCTTTTTACAGATATACGTGCATGAGTTTCCTTTTTGCTTAGGTTTCACTTCTTCCTCAAGATGTATTCATCTTTGTGATTAATGTGCGACACTAATAGAAGCTGTTCAGCCGTCTGGCATCTCATATTCATAATTTGAACAAAAGAGGTATCGCTTTGTGTATCATGTTTTAGATAGTAGAGCAGATTGGCTTGAGAAAGCTACCAGCCCAGATAGCGAAAATTGTCAATGTTGCTACAACTTCTGTGATATCTGTGTACAGGTTACAACCAGTTCTGACTGTGGGTCTGTGAAACCGCTGGCATTGCAGTCTAGGACTTCGTGAGAATGGACAGACAATGGAGCAACAGTCAGCGATACAACGTATGCACAAAGGATCATGGGCAGTGGCATAACACAAAAGAAGAGGGCCCCTCTGCAAGGTATGGTGAGGGGGCCCCTTTCCCACGATGTGACACGATGAAAATTTGTAATGAAAAATGCTGCAATAGCAGGGTTTCGCTCAAACTTGCATATAAAGAAATACCACACAACTTAATTAAAAGCATTGCAGTAGTTACATGATGCTACAACACAAAATAAGTATACTTTATCACACCTCATTGCACCACCAGTAACCCTAACCCTTGGGACATCAGCCAGCACCCTCCCTGCCTGCTGCACAAACACTTTTTGGCCATACACCCATGGGCCATAGACTCCCCTCTCTGGCCCCCAACCAAACACCAGCGGACAGACCTTCATTTGTACCGCCGGTCCTGAACCAGCACCAAGGGCATTGCTAGGTTTTTAAAATATTCACTGGTAATAAATGAGGGTTGACGGGTTGTCCGCCAACTGATGTGCTTCGACAAGCAGGTGAGACAGATTAGGTGGTTTAAATTTAGGTACATGGTGCCAGGGTCCACACATCCTATTTAGTCACCAATACCGCCTGTTTCGATTGGAAGATGCCGCGTGTATCACAGCTTTGGATCCGGTGACGAAAAGAAGGCACAAAGCCATGAGTCTGACCGTTTTGACTCTACAATCTGGGTAACCCCACCAGGAGTGCAAAGGTGTCCATGCGGTACTTGGGTCAGCCATGTCTGGGAGCAGGAAGGAATTCTGGGACAGTGGTGTAATCTCAAAGGCCAATGTGTCG
>JAUBNV010751726.1:0-11271 GCA_032354855.1 Desmognathus mavrokoilius | reverse complement strand
ATTTCCATTTCTCAGCTTACATTAATGGGACCTAGCATCACAATGAACACAGCACATACAAAGGTGTTTCGTAAAGAGCATTAAAAACTACCTGAACTTTCTATTTTCAATTTTCCTTGAATAAGGATTCCTTCATATAGTTTTATTGTCTAAATGGGATGTTTTAGGTGTAATTGCACAACTCATCACTAAAGGACAGCAAAAGAATAGGAAACCTCAATGCAGCTATGCGCTGCGTACGTGCCCCAAAGGCGCTCGTACGCAGCGGTCCCCACACAGGGAACACCTTCCCTGTTCCATGGTACAGTAGCCCCAAAGGTCCTGACTTGTCCCTGGAATCTAGCAAGACTCCCTTTGCGTGGACCCCAGGGCTCGCCATAACAATTTCTGATAGGGATATGTGCACCTAACAACATTGCTTGTCGAAATTATTGTCTATCAAAAATATAAACGGTGCAAAAAACAGTCAATCATTTTTATGGGATGCAAATTGTGTTCGACATGTGCTTTTATGACAAGACGTATAACACCCATCAACAGTACACTCCTTCATTCATCCTTCTCACCCCACAGTACCAGCCATTCTCTTTTTCTCTAACTTCCTCTCATTAGCTTGCCACGATAAGCTGCCTTCTGTCCATATACTTTTGACATTTCTTCTGCTTTTGACATTGATAATCATTCTATTCTTCATCTTCACTTCTTAGCTTAAATTGGTGCTTCTGCCCCTATCTTGTCTGGCTTCAAACCCCCCTTACAAACCGTTTCTTCTCTCTTCTGGGCCTCTTCTCTTTTTTCTTGGCATTTGTTTGACCCGATACCTGTCTCTCTGTTTCTATTTTTGTTTTATCTAATAATACTATGTCGTCTGCAAATGATAAAATCCTGAACTGTAGACCCTCTACTTTGGCACAGATATTCAGGCAAATCAGCTGTATAAAGGTTAAACAACAAGGGCGCTAAGATGCACCCTTGTTTCAGCCCATCCGCAACCATAATTTTCTTTGACATAAGCCCTGTCCTTGTATAGCTCATCTTAGCCCATGTATCACTATGTAATTCTATAAGCAACTTTAAAATAAGGGGGCAAATTCTCATTTTTTGCAATTTGGACCATAAAATATTCCTTGAGACTCCATCAAACGCAGCTTTAAAATCTATAAAAAGAGAATAAAGCTTGCCGTCTTCATCTACTGTTCTCTTTGCTAAATAAAATAATGAACACTGATCTTCAGCTGAAGAGCTAGCACAAAACCATCCTTGTGTCTCAGGTAGTAGCTTCTTATTACTAAGCCACGCAGTAAGTTTTTGTAAAATCATTTTGGTCAAAATTTTCCACCTGCGTCTAGCATTGCTACAAGTCTAAATGAGCCAGTGCTGGTTTTCTTGCCTGTCTTGTATATAGGTACCAAATATGACCCCTTCCAGCTTTCAGGTATGATCTGCCACTTTAGGGCATAAGTAAAGACTGGTTGCAACAACCATGCCCACAAATCTGGCCTTATACCCAAAAGAGCTGGTGGGATACCATCCGGCCCAGGGGCCCTAGAAAAATTACTTCGCCCTATAAGATCTACTAATTCCTTAATGCTCAATATAGGAATTACTTCAGAAACTGTTCCATCATATTCAAATGCTCCACCTTTAAAACCATATATCCGCTCCACATGCACTATCCAATCTTCTTCAAAAATATGGGCCTCTGGATTTTGATTGCAAGACTGATTCACTCGGGAACCAATTTCCAAAATGTTTTGTTACCCTTTTTGGTCAGACTATCAACTAACATTTTCCATTTTAATCCTGGTGTCCACGTTTCTTCTACGTCAAAAAATACAAATAATCATTCTTCAATTGGCGACCTGCCCTTAGATCGTAAATATCTTGCTTCCCAATCTTCCTCAACTCGCTTCTAAAATCAAGTTTCGCCCTTAATCATTCCATATCAAACCACTGGGTTACTAATTTCAGAGCAATTTTTATCCATCTGTGGTTGGCATTGCATTAATATGCCTTCAATGTTAGTCTGGTAACAACATGCCCAACTGATTCTGTGTGTGCCCTTTTGTATAATGATTTCATATTTTTCCCTTCTTATTTCTGCTCCACTAGTTCTTAATTTGCACCATAAAACATTGTAATCACTTTCTACCACTTGGAAAATCATACAATAAATTCCAGTGCTCATAGGATGCGAATTATAAGTAGTCGAGAATCGAGCTAGAAGAATCTCTTTTAATCAAGCTCGTTTCTGCCATTCAAAGGCCAAACTATTATCTCAGAAAGGCGATCCCAAGTATCCCTAGCCACCCTTTCAGCACCTGAAAGTCACTGTAGTGTGCACCTAGAGGCGATACAAAACCTGATAACATAACATACAAAACATAACTTGGATTGGCCTCTTTTTACCAACACATAATGAAATATTATATGCTTTCAAGATTTCACACATCCAAGTATTCCCAATTGCTAGCAACATCTTAAAATCCCCCAGGATTAAAAATACATCATTTGGAAATTGCTCACGTAAGTCCATTAATGATGGAAAAAATACTTTTTAGCTGTACATTACTTCTCATAACTTTATTTGGATTTACATACACATTACATATTAGGTAGCATCTGGGAGCTTCCAATTCCTCTTGTCTTTCTTTAAAACATAAAACATCCTCTTTATAAATAGCATCCCATTCGACAGAAAGATGTATAAGAATAGCTAGTCCTCCATGATTATGGCCCATTTGAACCCTCTGTCTTTTATACATAGCACTTAAAATTATTTATAAAGTTTATGAGTTGATCGTCTGACATAATGTGAACAAGTAGCTAAAAACTATGGCTTTTGCTTCATGAACCTCCCCTTCACAGTACTGTTTCCAAAACGTCCGGAAGACTGTGGTTGTCTTGGTGCAGGCCCCTGGGGAGCTGCTCCAGCCCATCATAAATGGTTTCCTTGGTTGGGGTTGGCGTGCTGTTTTCTGAATTTGAAGGACTTGGGATGATCCCAGGCAGGTTGCTCGTGGATTGCCAGGGGAGACTCCGTGGCTTAGCAACCTGCTGGGCCAGGTTCATGTTGACGCTGGTGGTGGCGTGGGAGACCATTCCGCCATAGTAGCAGCTGCCACCCGTGCTGGTCACGCGGGCTCGTTGCTTGATGTCAAGGTTGAGGTTCCGTCTAAACCAGGCCTTCTTTATTTCTGCTTGTACCTGGGGAGGAGAATAACTGCATCAGGCAATAGCAGCTAATAGCAATAAGTCGAAATACTGTGTCTACATTTTGGATCATTAAGGGGCCCCAAACAACACATTAACCACAAAGGTTCTGTGTAGAGAGCATTAAAAACCACCTATACTGTATTTTCTTTTGCTAGTTTGTCAAAACTATTGGTGATGGTTTACCACAGATTTGGGGATACAGCTGTAGCATTAAAAATGTGGCTTACAATTGCAGTGTTTTCACATTAAATTGGCATTTTAATCCAGCGGTCCCAGGCTTAGTGTTAGATAGATAAATAGACACCAAAAGAAGTTGATTTTAAAACCTTAAGATCATTTAAACTTAAGTACGAGATGAAAGCACCATTTCCAATAACCTTTGTAAAACAGTGGCAAGAAAGAAAGAAATGATGGCATTGAGAAGTATACTTATCCCCCAACAGGCAGTATAGGCATGACTCCCTCAACAGGTAGTATAGAAATGAACCCCAACTTTCAATATATGAATGACCCCAGCGGGCAATATATGGATGACCACATCATACCATAAATTGATGACTCACAATATTCAGAATATGATGACCCTCAACAGACAGTATATGAATGACCCTGAACAGGACATGGATTACCAGCAACAGGTTATGGGTGGCATGCGGTATATTGAAGATGCACAACAGATGGTACACAAATGACGCCAATATGCAGTCAGTGAATGACTCCCAATAATGAGTGTATGAAGGGACCCCAACAGATATTACATAAAGCACCATCAATAGACTATAGATAAATGACCACAGTAGGTATTATAAATGAATGACCCTTACCAGGCAGTGTATATATAATCCCCAACAGACGGAATATAAAAGACCCCCAAAAGGCAGCTTAAGAACAACCCTCTGATTCTTTGGCTCAATTCCATTGGTACCTAGTATTTTTCTCCCTTGGGAGGTCTGTGGCACCTCCTCAAGATCTGTGATGCCACACAGATATATGGTGCCCAAGGATTTGAACACGTCACACCAGCCTTCAGAACCTGGCTCCACTACTGGTATCGTAGCACTCTTTCACAGATTCAGTCTCTCCGACATCTGTAATGCTGTGTTCTGAAAGGTTGCTACTTGCTAAATATGGGGAGTTCTGGCTAAAGAACGTATAATTGTTCCTCCCCCTTTACTCTGCATTTATTAACTTCTGTAGTTTTCTCAACCTGTCTTAGGTATCGATTCTTCTGGTTCGATGGCCAGTGCTTCCCTTACAGAGTACCTATATCCTCCTATGGAGGCTTGTTGCATGCTTTCTTTAGATGATCTGAGTAGGTCTTTCCCCGCGCCCTGTTATGTGTGATGGTTTAACCAGATCAATGAGAAACCTCTCAGTGCGGTGCTCATATCATCATATTCTCTAATGCTATAAGCTCACTGCCCAAATGTACCTTTTCATTGCCTACGTTACTGCCCTTTGACATCAGTGATCACCTTATCACATCACACTGCTTACATCTTCTGAAATCATTACCCCTCCGCCTGCTATCTACACTCGCTGATGCTCTCAGATCACTGTCCTCGTATACCATCTGATGTCTTCAACTTATCGCCCTCTTACACCATCCCATCTGATGACATCAGATCATTACCCTTACGCTCTCTAATGGCCTCAGCTCATCGCCTTTTTATACCCTCTAATATCCTCAACAGACCTTCTTCACATTCTTCATCTTCACCTTCACCTTCTAATGTCTCAACTGACAGCCTTCTTACTCCTTCCGATCTCCTTAGCTACTTCTGGCACCCTCTGTTTCCGCCAGCTGGGTGCTCTTGTGCACATCCAATGCTGTCGGTTCACTATTATTAGGGTTTCTGAAAGTCAGTTTTAGCCTATTTACACCTTTAAAACACCACCTAAATGTTGTTTTAAAATTCGGTTTTAAACTATTAACTCTGATTTCAGCATTAGAAACCCCTTTCAAAGATGGCGGCCATATAAGCACCCACTGTTACCGCTATAGGCAGCCACTTTTGAAATATGGTTTGCTGCGGCGACTCTTGAGGAATGCAGCAGACTGGAAGTGTGAGCTCTGTGGAATTTACTGCATAGGGCAGACGTAATAGATGACGGCCACCATGGGCAAAGACAGACGCTATGTGAAACTTAGAGCAAACATCTTTTTTTAATCAGATGGAATTGTCCTTTTAGCTACAACTTCCAGGTGCTGTAACATTATTCATGTGTCTCTCTGCTGCAAACCCCTTCTTCCCCAGATACTGTCAGCTATGAACGGAATAATTATTTAAGTACCTAACATCCCCAACACAGCTAGACTAGTTGTTTTATTTTTAAGGTTTTTGGAAAATAATGAAAAAACACCACCAGAAATAAAAAAAACAAGCAGTTAAAACCAGAAAATTTAATTTTGTGCCTTTTTGGTGGCCAGGCCCAGGTGGCTGATGGCTACCAATATGACCCAAAATTCACTTTTTGAAAGCCCCTACAAACACCTAAAAATAAGCACTGGAATTCGCTAACCCTAAACACCTAATACAGTAAACCCTAACTATTGTTTACCACCGTCAGCGCATTGCCTTCAAACACCTTCTCTTGGCATCAATGTACCACCCTCCATGGCCTTCTGAAGGCATCGCCTCCGCACCCACTTGCACCTTCAGATGGCTTTTATCTCACTGCCCTCTTTCATGCTCTGATGCCCTTAGGTCGTCACCCTTTTACGCCCTCTATTTCCGTCAGTTCACTGTCCTCTTTGACCCTTTGATGCCTTCACCTCAACAACATTTTAGACTACGCCCACACCTCAGAGCCGTCTTAGACCGTCTGATGCCATCAGCTGACTGCCCTCGTATACCAACTAAATCCTTCAGCTCAATGCCCTTTTACACCATTTGCTGACTTCAGCTCACGTCGCTTGTACACTACATTATCTGATGCACTTAGCTCACCACCATTTTATACCTCCAAATGCCCTCAGCTCACCAATGCGGAATGCATTCAAAATATCTGCGAATTAAGAAAACTGAAATTTTACCGCTTGTATCGTAATAAATTGTCAATTTCTTTTTATAATTTGCCATTTTTATATGCTGCTGAAGGGGATCTAGGTTTAGTTACCCATGCACGGTATGATCTTCTGGTACAGAAGTGGTATTTGGGGACTTACCTGATATCTGCTAAGACAGTAGATACTTCCTTTATGGCATCTTAACCATATATGTGTACCTTGGCCCTACTAAATGTTATCTTCCACCATTCTGGGGTCCCTTCATTACACAGCCCCCATATTCATGGCCAGCAGAGAACACAATCCTCTCCACTGATTCCACTTATTTCGACTCACTTGTGTCTCTCAAATGATTTCCAGAGGTACCCGTATTGCCCTGCCAAAAGTATTTTTAGCCATTACTGAGCAGATATTCACTCATCAAGGCCATGCAGTGGCTCTATAGTGTTTGCTCAGTTGATGGACAGCTATCCACGAGGAGGCAGTTCCCTTCCGCAAGTTGGGAACATGGGTACAGACAGGAAGAACCACTGCCCAATACTGAATTACTGGGCTGTGCTTCTATATTTTAAAAGCATTTTGGTATTTTTAGAATAATTGTGTTATATAAATCTTTACATTCAAACAGCCAAGGTTTATGTGCATTACTTTAACAATGTAGATCACAGATGCTAAAAAGGTCTTTCTACAGCCAGGCAATTGTTTTTGGAATATTTGAAAAGGTGTTTTGTGCATGTGATGTGCCTGCCCATCACAGTGTGTCTTGACCCTCTATTAGGTTTCCCAACTCAGGTTTGCATGCATCTTGATCAAGTGCTTATTTGACCTGATTCCATTTCTCATTTTTCATTCCAAGCTAGAAATTATACATATCATTTATGTTTCCAAGATTTCCTACATGCCACTGGTCGTACTGTACTGTCATAGAGAGTGTTTCTATGACAGAATTATAAAATGAAAGGAACACCTCTGTTGAACAGCCTTGCTTTGATTCCACAGTCAGAGTTCTGAAGGTGGCACTTACCTCACCATTGCAGAAGCAGTAAATGAGAGCCACAAAGAATCCCTGCAAAAAATAAATAATTTGAGCAATAATCAGATAATTGTACCGAGAGGAGAATGAGTATACAGAGGATGTAGGTACAGCAGCATTGTGTTAAAGAAACTCAAACAGGTGAATATGAGCAAATAAAGCACATGATCATAACTATGATCTGGGTGTATTTAGTGCAGCATGACCACACCCAGGGTAGACCAAGGGTCTGCAAATCTTGACTTGGCCATAGTGGTGGGACGGCCACGGACAGTAGGATGTTGTTGCCCTGCCATGGCGGGTTGGACAACTGTCGGGGATAAAGCGTGAAAAAAATAGAAAAAACAACACAGATTAGAGGTGCTGCCCGCAGGGAAGCTCTAGGTCAGCCTAGCCTGCCGTGTTCGCAGATGTTGGGCTCCTACAAAACACCTACTGCAGGCATTATCCATCTCATTGCCAACCCTTCCCTGGTGGACTGTAGACGCCGGGGAGGCTGCAAATCTGCAGGCCACACTTGCTAAGAAGTTGCCCACTGCCTCAGCGATGACCTTCGTGTTTGCCGCCAGTGGAGTACGCCAGACTCCACGGGTCTGCCATAATGTAAATTAGGCATTCAGGTGAAACCACACAGCGGAAGTTACAACGCTGAAGAAACTCAGCTTTCCATGCTGGCCAGGGTCGTACTGAATATGCCTATGAAATATAATACATTGTTCTGTATATAGCAAAGGATGCAATGGAAAGTACAAAATTCACCAATTAAACTAGTACCATGTTTTCAATATTTACCGATGTACATTAGATCCCCATTAGCTAATTAATTTACTGTAATTATGTTCCATCAAAACTATCAGCAATTTCTCATTGTGATCGGTATATATTGGGGCTTTTGATTATTCCTTTTCTTACAGCAACCCCTACTAAGAGTTCGCCTGCTGCATGGAACAGCACTTCCAGGGTGCGTTCCACTTCAATAAAAGTAGCTTCTATGGAATTAGCAACTGTAAGGATATACTGTTTTGCTATTCAATTTAAATGTATGTCAACATACTTTGTCAAAGTATGTCAACATACTTTAATTAAGACTCATTGAACTAATTTTTCTCGAATTGTCCTTTTCCCAGACCTATTCGGCCTGGAGACTGGATTGGTAAATGTACTCCCTTTGACTTACATTGGTATCACAGGTTTTTATGGCGTACCAGGGTAAGAACAAGAAAGGGCAACTAAAGCAAACGGATTTAACTATTAAGAACTATTAAGAACTCCTCCAACAACACACCCGTCTGCTCCAGTCGGTAATGGGTGGACTGCTTGTACCACTGTCCAAGTCATACCACTGCCCCAGTCGCACCGATTGGGACAGTGATACGAAAGGCTTGTTGGAGGAGTTCTTCCCTCTAGGTAGTTGTACTCTCTAGAGGACGCCACGCCTCAGCATTCGAAACTGAAGCTAGAAGCACCCTTCCTTTGTGCTAGGGAAACCGAGTGCCCACTTTCCGCGAAAACAGGAATTATTCCCCTAAGAACGAGTTACCTTACCAGAAAATAAGAGAGTGGAAGGGAGTTTATTGAGGGGAACCATTGGATTGGGTGTAAATCATCCTGTTTTTTGAGATTCTTCCGTGTTTTCAAACGAAATCCAGTCATCCCCCTGCCCTATCGAAGTATTTGGAGTGGTGTGGTTCAGTGCAATTCTATTGCAAAGTGGTCGAAGATCCTTAAACATTGATGCCCTGATGCAGGTCCCAGGTCACTCTTGAATAAAGACTATCTGAAGACCGAAACAGACTGTCGACAATACCTGTCAACATTGGCACAGTATATGTTTGATGTGAAATATGAAATTGCTTTGTTTATCCACATGACTAAATTAGATTAAATTAGAATACTTTGAAAACATACCGCTCCTTTTTCTTCATTTGGCTTGTTTATTTTCTTTTCTTTTGGTTCCTTGTACGACCCCCCAGCAGGAGGTCTTGGAGGGTGCCTGGACTCCATCTGCCCCTTTGTCCTCCGGTTGCACGGACCGGGGGCGGCTGTTTACTTTCTTCTGCCCACTTCCCCGCACGCAATAACCATCCCTGCACCGGGCGGCCCGCCTCCTTGCCGCGTCACACGCTCTCTCAGAGGCGGGGCCCAGGAGCAGGATGTGCCGAGCGGCACCTGTTAAAAATAGTTCCTTGCAACGAGCGCGCAGCGGTCGCGCGCTGCGTGAGCGCCGTAGACGCGCCGGAGTCTTGCCAGAGTTAAGCCCGTCTGGGCCAGTCAGGGACTCGGAAGGGCCATGGGCCCTACCCCCTTCCCCACTCCTTTCTCTTTCCCGCAGTCAGCTTCTGTCTCTAGCTCCTTCTGACACCGTATGGCCCCTGAATTGGCCTGCTGGTACTCCCTTCCTCCCTGACATTTCTGCCAGCAAACCTGGAATTAGGGGTTTTCTGATTAATATGCGTTCCCTTGTGGCTAATCACTTTCATTTATTCAATTTAGTCTCTCTCTGGACCCCTGACATTGTCTGTATCACGGAATCATGGCTCGCTCCCTCTTCTTCCCCTGTTATCGTCCAAGCACTCCCCCCTGACTATGCCATCCTACACGTCGATCGAGTTGCTATCCATCCGGCGGGAGGAGTTGCTTTGGTGTTCAAGCAACATCTTGGCTGCTCCCTGCTGCCTCTCAATTTTAACTTCAACATGGAGGCCATGTTAGCTAGGCTTCAGATTTCGCAGTCATGCACCTTTCATTTACTTATTGTTTACAGACCTCCACCCCCCGACTCCTCATTCACATTTGAGTTTACGTCATTCTTGGCCACGCTCTCGCTGCAATACAACAATCTCCTGGTTTGCGGCGATTTTAATTTCTGGCCAGATGACCTTTCACATGTCCCTAGTTGCCAGTTTATACAATCTCTTGCTGACATAAACTTCCAGCAAAAGGTCACTGGCCCCACTCACGTGAAAGGCCACACGCTAGACCTCATCTTGTCCTGCTCTGTAGAAGTGACTGTTTTTCAACCTCTTCCTACCCTTTGGTCTGACCATAGCTTGGTCCCTTTTTTAGTGCCCACTCTGTGCCCTCCCTCTAAACCTGCCCGCCGCCACTCCTCGCGTCGTCAATGGCGGAATGTTTCTGCAGAGGACCTTGCCTCCTCGGTCCTAGATCACTATAAATCATTGGAAAATTCCTCCCCTTCCACTCTGTTAAGTAATTTCCAAGAGAGCCTTGGTCTTGCCGCCAATGCTCTTGCTCCCCCTATTCTTGGACCCTCGCTGGATAGAAGTGCTACCCCGTAGTTCACACAAGAGCTCCATACATTGAAATCTAAGGTCAGGCGCGCTGAACGTCTTTGGAGGACTTCATATGCCCCCGAGTTACGTACTGCCTTCAGAGCTTTACTTCGTGAATATCATGACCACATCATTCTATGCAAAAAGCTCTATTACAGCAAACTTATTGGAGGGGTGTTAAATTCCTCTCGCGCTCTATTTAAAGTTGTGCATGACCTGTCTGCCCCCTCTCCCATACGCCCTACGGCTTCTCAGGATCTTTGTAATTCCCTGGCTCAGTTTTTTATATCTAAAATTGACAACATTAGGGCCAATATTCCTCCATCGAACCGCAAGTCAGAAGACCTGCTAGGGTCTTACCCTACACGGCCCATTCCTTCTGCCAGTCTTGACTGCTTTGCCACAGCTTCACCAGATTCTATTTCTCTGGCGGTTAGCCAGCTGAAATCAGCCTCCCCCTTGGACCCTGTTCCTCTGTCCATCCTCAAATCCTTGATGCCGCTGCTGGCCCCATCTCTCACTCTGGCTGTTAATCAATCTCTCACTTCTGGTGTTATCCCTGACTCTATTAAACAGGCCCTGGTGATCCCCCTTCTGAAAAAACCTTCTCTCGACCCCTCCGATCCACAAAACTTTCGCCCCATTTCTTTACTACCTTTTCTTATGAAGCTTCTAGAGGTCCTGGTCACCCCTCAACTAAGGACCTTTCTGGAATCCTC
>JAUBNV010750620.1:0-11273 GCA_032354855.1 Desmognathus mavrokoilius | reverse complement strand
ACCAATGGTTCCCCCCCCCCCCCCCCGACGGTGATCCAACTCCAAAAAGTCCCGTAAGGGATGGAGGGTTTATATTATGCTAAAAGAATGTGAAAAAAGTAAAGTATAAAGTCGAATGGCTTTATCAAGTAGTGAAATTTCTGTTTTATTGGAGCAACGAATTTCGAATTCAGTTTCGAAATTTAATATTCACGAAATAGGGAGAGTTCTTTCTATAGGTGATGGTATTGCTCGTGTATACGGTTTAAATAAAGTTCAAGCTGGGGAAATGGTTGAATTTTCAAGTGGAGTAAAAGGTATGGCTCTGAATTTAGAAAATGATAATGTAGGTATCGTAGTTTTTGGTAACGATAGCGCTATTCATGAGGGAGATATTGTAAAACGAACAGGAAACATTGTCGACGTTCCTGTAGGAAAAGGTACATTAGGTCGTGTATTAGATGGTTTAGGTAACCCAATTGACGGCAAAGGACCCTTACAAGATGTGACTCGTCAACGAGTTGAAGTCAAAGCGCCTGGTATTATTGCACGTAAATCGGTTCACGAGCCTATGCAAACAGGTTTAAAAGCAGTGGACAGTTTAGTTCCCATTGGTCGAGGACAGCGTGAATTGATTATTGGTGATCGTCAAACAGGAAAAACTGCGATTGCAATCGATGCGATTATTAATCAAAAAGCTGCTCACTCTGGTTCCGATGAATCTAAAAAATTATATTGTGTATATGTTGCAGTAGGACAGAAGCGTTCTACGGTAGCACAATTAGTGAAGATTCTAGATTCTGCAGGAGCTCTAGAGTATTCTATTATCGTTGCTGCGACAGCATCAGACCCAGCACCCTTACAATTCTTAGCGCCATATTCTGGTTGTGCGATGGGAGAATACTTTCGCGATAATGGGATGCATGCTTTAATTATCTATGATGATCTAAGTAAGCAATCTGTTGCGTATCGACAAATGTCACTATTATTGCGTCGTCCTCCAGGTCGTGAAGCATTCCCTGGTGACGTTTTTTATCTTCATTCTCGCCTTTTAGAACGAGCTGCAAAAATGTCTGATGCTACTGGGGCTGGTTCATTAACAGCTCTTCCTGTTATTGAAACACAAGCAGGTGATGTTTCGGCATATATACCTACTAATGTAATTTCCATTACTGATGGGCAAATCTTTTTAGAAACTGAATTGTTTTATAAAGGGATCCGTCCTGCTATTAATGTAGGCTTATCTGTGAGCCGAGTTGGTTCTGCTGCACAGGTAAAAGCGATGAAACAAGTTGCCGGTACATTAAAGTTAGAACTTGCTCAATATCGTGAAGTGGCAGCATTCGCACAATTTGGTTCAGATTTAGATGCAGCTACACAATATCTTTTAAAAAGAGGAGCTCGTTTAACCGAAATATTAAAACAAGGCCAATTTGAACCAATGTCAATAGAAAATCAAGTAGTTGTTTTATATGCAGCAACAAAGGGATATCTTGATAAAATGAATGTTTCGGATATTTCCAGTTTTGAACAAACTGTATTAAAGGAAATCGATCCAGAAATAATGCAAACTATTCGTGATCAAAAGGTTATTTCCGATTCACTTGATAGTAAACTAAAAAATTTCTTTGATCAGGTAACCGAATCCTTTATTACTACTCGATCTTAAGATAAAAGGCGCTTCGCGTGTTTGGAGTCATTTTCACTTTCTTTGAAAGTGAAACGGGGGGCAAAGCCCCCGCCAGACAGTCGGGTTGATCACCATCTTTGATGGTGATTTACCGAAGGCGCTTCGCGCTTCGGTCGCCTTTGGCGACCCGACGGGGTCGCCTTTGGCGACCACCCGAAGGATCACCTTCGGTGACCCCGACGGTGACTCCAAAAGAAATGGTTTGATCACCTTGCTTTTTTGGGTCACCGAAGGTGACCTCCACGACGGTGACTCCAAAAAATGAGTGGATAGTTTAAAACTGATATTTTTTATAGAAAAAATATGGCACTATTCCTTGTGGGGCAAGTCCCAAGGATCACCGAAGGTGACCCCCAAAGAATTTCTTTTTTAGCTAAATCATAAGCAATCTAAATTAAAAAATAAAAAAACCTCCTTTGGAGTCACCGTCGGGGTCACCGAAGGTGATCCTTCAGGTGGTCGCCAAAGGCGACCCCGTCGGGTCGCCAAAGGCGACCCCGTCGGGTCGCCATAGGCGACCCCGTCGGGTCGCCAAAGGCGACCGAAGCGCGAAGCGCCTTCGGTAAATCACCATCTTTGAAGGTGATCAACCCGTCTGGGGTCACCAAAGGTGACCTATTTCACTTTCAAAGAAAGTGAAAATGACCAAACGCAAAGCGTCTTGGGGTTGGAGGCTTGCCCTTCTTAGTCGGGGTTGGTCATCTTCTTATTACCTTCGGTGATATGTGACCCAGCCAACTCCAAACAACTTAAAGTTTAAGTATATTACCTTTTTTTGGAGTCACCGAAGGTGACTTCGGTAAATCACCATCTTTGATGGTGATCAATCCGTCGGGGTCACCTTCGGTGACCCAAGATAATTTTATTCTAAAAATAAGATATGAATTTTTTAATATTATCCGCTCTTTCTAAAATATTAGCTTTAACACTTCCACTATTACTTGGTGTTGCTTTTTTAACGCTTGCAGAGCGAAAAGTTATGGCTTCTATGCAACGTCGAAAAGGGCCGAATGTTGTTGGAATTTTTGGACTTTTACAACCCATAGCAGATGGGTTAAAACTTTTAGTTAAAGAGCCTGTATTACCCAGTAACGCCAATTTAGTAATCTTTTTATTTGCTCCAGTATTAACTTTTTTACTAAGTCAAGTTATCTGGGCAGTTATCCCTTTTGGCGAAGGACTAGTATTGGCGGACTTAAATGTTGGTTTATTATACATATTTGCAATTTCATCCCTAGGCGTGTATGGCATTATTACTGCAGGATGGTCAAGTAATTCAAAATATGCTTTCTTAGGAGGTTTACGGTCAGCAGCCCAAATGGTTTCCTATGAAGTGTCCATTGGATTAATTCTTATAACTGTTTTACTTTGTGTAGGTTCATTAAACTTAACGGAGGTTGTTATGGCTCAACGCCATATTTGGTTTTGTATTCCACTTTTTCCGCTCTTACTTCTTTTTTTTATCTCTTGTTTAGCAGAAACAAACAGAGCTCCTTTTGATTTACCAGAGGCAGAAGCAGAATTAGTTGCCGGATTTAATGTTGAATACTCATCAATGGGATTTGCTTTATTTTTTTTAGGAGAATATGCAAATATGATTGTCATGAGTAGTCTATGTGCTCTTTTTTTTCTTGGCGGTTGGTTGCCTCCCTTCCAGATAGCTCTATTTTTTTGGATTCCAGGTGTTTTTTGGTTTGGTTTGAAAATAATATTGTTCTTATTTGCCTATATTTGGTCTCGTGCAGCTTTTCCAAGATATCGTTATGATCAATTAATGAGACTTGGTTGGAAAGTTTTTTTACCACAATCTTTAGCTTGGGTTATTTTAGTTTCTGCGATTTTAGTTAGTTTCGATTGGTTACCGTAAATTTGTTCTCCATTCACGATCACCTTCATGTGGGTCACCTTCACTTTCTTCGAAAGTGAAGGTGACCCCGACGGTGACTGTTCACTTTCAAAGAAAGTGAAGAGGTGATCAAAGTCCAACTCCAGTTTATCATTCTTCTGGGAAGTAGTTATCACTCGATTACCTTCAGTGAAGGTTTTCAATTCATTATAAGCCTCTCCAAAGGCCGCTTCGCGCTTTGGTAATTGTGGGTCAGCTTCACTTTCACTTTCAAAGAAAGTGAAAGTGAATTTATCACCAAAGGCGACCCCCGACGGTGACTCCAAACTAATCCCAAAGGTCTTTTACAAAAACAGGGTTGATAACCTTCAGTGAAGACTCTCGGTTGTCTCACTTTAAAATAATTGCTAAGTTTTTACCTTAATGTAATTATAGTTTATAATTTTTTGTAGGATTTTATGACTAATGATACAGAATTCTTAGAAAAAATAAAATTTGGTAAAAAAAGTCTCACATCCTGGAGCAGACCCCACAAAGAGACAGAGTATATTCGAAAGATATTTAAAAATTATACAAAACTAAAAGACAAAGACGGAAGTGGGATTTGAACCCACGACATTTGGATTATGATCCCAAAGTTCTAACCTCTGAACTATTCCGCCATCGATCACCGGAAGTGATCAACCCTAAAACATATTACTATAAAAATAAAAGATTGTTTTTTATTTGAAATATATGACGGGGTTTGTCACCTTCGGTCACACAACCTAAAAAGGACTTTGCTCCAGATATGCGAAGCATCTCGTATGTTGGGGTCACATTTTACCTTCGGTGAAATGTGACCAACCCCCCCCCCTCAGATATTCACGAAAAAATATATAAAATATTAACTATTAAAAGCCTACTATCGGGATCGAACCGATAACTTTCGGTTTACAAAACCGATACTCTACCAGTTGAGTTAAGCAGGCTGGAGTATATGCTTGGAAAGATTCGAACTCTCAACCCTCAGATCCGTAGTCTGATACTCTATCCAATTGAGCTACAAGCACATAATTCTAAAGGGTTGACAACCTTCAACGAAGGCTATCGGTTGAAAATAGAAGATGATCGGGAAAAATTATATATTTTTTTTCAGTTTTCTCAAAAGAAAATTAAAGGTGTTGGTGGGTCACCGAAGGTGACTCCAAGTGATTAACCCAGCACCAACCTTTCTGTGATCGGTTCCTTTAATCAGGGTGACAGGATTTGAACCTATGACCTCCTGTTCCCAAAACAGGCACGCTACCAGACTGCGCTACACCCTGTCAACTTTTTTTTAAGGTTCAATTTTTATAGTTCACATTTCCAACTTTAAATTAGAGTGCATAGGAGATATCCCTTACGGGACTTGAACCCGTGTTTTCGCCTTGAAAAAGCGATGTCCTTGACCACTAGACGAAAGGGACTTTACAAGAGAGCCATAGATGTTTCACATCTTGGGGTTGGTTGAACGGAGTTCAACTTACCACTGGGTCACCTTCGGTGACCTCTTTGTGGGTCTCTACGAGACTTCACTTTCTTTGAAAGTGAACGGTTGGTCACCTTCTTATCACCTTTGGCAATTTGTGACCCAGCCCCCCCCCCTCCATAGACTCTCAAATGTTTCTTTTTTGCGGATTGAATAATAATATCGTTTTTATAACCTTCGCTTTTTAGGCGGTCTACATCCATTATGCGGTAACGGTGTCCGATCTTCAATTTTTCGTATTTTTAATTGAGATTTACAAATAGCTCGAACAGAGCTCCGTTTTCCACGTCCAAGACCTTTCATTTTTATCATTACGGAATGAAATCCTAATTGAAGAGCATTTAATATAATTTTTTCAGTTGCCGCTTGTGCAGCATATGATGTTGATTTTCTTGAATTTTTAAAACCAATAGATCCTGAAGATACCCAGTTTTTTGTATTTCCTTTTAAATCTGTTAATGTTAAAATAGTATTGTTTCGTGTACTTTGGATATAAATTATTCCGTGTTGTTTTTTCTTTTTTAAAAAATCAATCTGTTTTCCTTTTCCTTTTTGCTTTATCATAAAATTTATTTTATTAGATCACCTATAAACCAGAATCTTGTTTAGGCAAAGCCCTTTTTAGGTTGGGGTTTGGAGTCATCGAAGGTTACCCATAACCAACCCAATGAGGTCACCGAAGGTATATCGAAGATATACTTCGGCGATCCACAATGAGGTCACCTCTGGGGTCGCCAAAGGCGACCCCCCTTCGGTGACTCCAAATTATCGGAGACTCGTTAAAAGTTTCAACCGCACACTCTCTGGATAGGTGATCACCTTCTTCGATGGTGATAACCAAAAGATCACTTTCAATATCTGGAGAAGTTTATACGTAAAGACTCGCTAGAGAGGTTTTTAGATTAAAAAAGCTTGAAACTGTATAGATATTGTGATTTGTACTCCAGGATAGTTGGAGTTTTTTATAATATAGTATAGAAGTTGTGTAATTACACTATTTTTTAATTCAATGTCAATAATTGTTTTATATTTTCTTATTTCAAACTGCTCACGAGACTTTTTATCGATATGTGGTGATCTTTCAAGAGTAAATTTTTTAATTCCAGATGGTTGAGTATAAATTTTATTTTTTTTTAATTTAAAAAAATAAAACATATTCTCCATATTTTGAATTGCTTTCCGTATATAACGAAAATCAAATCCTTGTATTGTTATCCTTAGAAATTGCATAATATTTGTAGTATAAAATAATTGGAAATATCATGTGGGTCACCTTTGGGGTTGGTTTGGAGTCACCGTCGTGTCGGTCACCGAAGGTGATAAATTCACTTTCACTTTCAAAGAAAGTGAAAGTGAAGCTGACCCACAATTACCAAAGCGCGAAGCGGCCTTTGTGGGTCGCATATCACCGAAGGTCCGGGAGAAGGTGACTGTTCACTATCAAAGAAAGTGAAGTGACTCCAAATGATGCTTCGCATCTCATGATAGCAGAAGTATTTACCAAGTGAGGAGGACTGATAAATTGGACTCCAGTTTCTAGATTGATCGCATTCTTTTCGGGTCGCCTTCGGCGACCGTTCACTTTCTTTGAAAGTGAACAGCTTACGCTTTTTAGTTGTGGTGATTGGTTGGGTTGAACGGAGTTCAACCCAACAACCTAAAAAGGGCTTTGCCGTTGTGTTGGTAAATCACCATCTTTGATGGTGATTTACCAAAACGAGAAGCGTCTTTGGGGGCGTGCTCTCTATAGTCACCGAAGGTGACCCATTCACTTTCAATATCTGGAGAAAGTGAACTCTCTTTTCATCACCTTCGGTGACCGTTCACTTTCTTTGAAAGTGAACAGGGTAAACCCCCAAGAGGTTAGAACTCTTTGATGGTGATCGAAGTCTCACTTAGATATAAAGTTTTTCATTCTTTACGCTCTACGAAAAACTTCAAAATTTGGGTTAACTGTAAACATTGTAAAAAAAGACCGCTTCCAAAAGAAAAAAAGGATTTTCTTTTATAAGATAAAAATTGGATTAAATTTAGTTTTACTTCGTCATTTAATTTAATAATTTTTTCAATATTAGAATGCGAAACAATTTGGTTGTTATATATACCACCAACAAAAAGAAGATTGGAAAATTTTTTTAATAAAAAGTATAAACTAGAAAGCTGATCCTTTGTTCTGCATCCTATAAGAAGAGTTGGGCCTTGGAAAAGAGGATATAATGAATCATGATTTTCCAATGCGATAATTTTAGTATTTCCAAGTTTATCAGAAAAATTCTTTTGTTGGAAATTCTGGTTCTTTTTACCAGGTAGTGATGGTGATTTTTTTTTATTTATAATATTACTAGGAGTAGTGCAAAGAATTTTCAAAATCTCAGGACCTATATTGTTTTGAATCACTAAGGTATCAATAAATCGCTGATTCTCTCCGGGGTGAAAAGAGCCTTCATCAAAACCAGTCATTAGCGAATGATTATTGACAATCAGTCCTACTTTTTGCATCTCCTTTTTTATAGATTGCCAATTCTTTAAAGACAAGGTATTGAAATGATAAAAAAGAACGATAGGAGTTTCTGTTAAAATTTTAAAGCCTTTTTGAGTAATAATTTTTTTTTTTAACATAAAAAGATTTCTTTTTATGGGGTTTCGTTCATCTTCCCTGAACGGGTTGGTCACCTTCGGGTCGCCGTCGGCGACCGACGGGGTCGCCCAAGGCGAACACCCCTTCGGTGACTTACCAATCTTTTACAAGTATACTGCGCATTGAACACTTTTTATAAAAATGATCAACCCTCTATGCAAACTTCACTGAAGTTTATCAATCTAGAAACTGGATCAATCTGCCAATCTATGATTGGCAGCTGATATGAGATCTGCTTCTATTTGGGTTGGTTGATCACCATCTTCGATGGTGATAACTTACCAAGAGATTAGAACTCTTTATGGGGGTTTGGAGGAGGTCACCTTTGGTGACCCAACCTTCACTTTCTTTGAAAGTTAAAAAGCAATATCCTCTTTAGGTTGTGTTGGTCACCTTCGGTGACCTATCCCAAGGACGCTTCGCGTTTGGGGGGGCAAAGCCCCCCCCCCCTCCCCCCAACAGTTCAGTTTCTATTTCCTCAATATCATCTAATCGATCACCTTCTTATCACATTTCACCTTCGGTGAAATGTGATTCACTTTACCTATTGTTTTAATTTTAAAATATATAATAAGCTTTTTTGAAAAAAAAGTAATTTTTCGTTCAAAAATACTCTCTATTTCTTTCCATTTATTTACGTTTTTTATTTTTAATTTTTTTTTTGTGAATTGCTTTTTTACGGGTGTTTGCAAACTCACCAAATTTATGTCCAATCATTTCTTCGATAACTTTTACGGTAATGAATGTTTTTCCATTATAAACAACAAATTCTTTTCCTATGCATTTTGGTAAAATCATTGATCGGCGCGACCAAATTTTCGATTGTTCAGTTGAAATTTCATAAAAAGGACCTTTCCAGATAGATCGTGTCATAATTTTGTTTATTTTTTTTAGAATTGTAACTAATTGAAAAGGATGTACTCCACCGAAAGAATTATAAAGTAGTCTTTATATAGAAGGCTAATCTTTTGGGGGGTAAACCCCGTTCACTTTCAAAGAAAGTGAACAGTCTCGCAAAAACCAAGACCCGTTGTGGGTCACCTTCGGTGATCTTGGCTATATTTTAGAATCCAAACAGTTTATAAGTATAGTCTTTTCTTAATCTCTATCTCCAATAGCTCAGTGGCAGAGCAGATGGCTGTTAACCATCGGGTCGTTGGTTCAAATCCAACTTGGAGAGAATTAAAACAAAATTCTCGTTAAAACAATTAGAATTAACCTAGCGAGTTGATCTTGAAAGTGATCGACTAGTTTAAGTATTCCTAATACAAAACAGTGGATAATCAATACATTGTGGATCACCGAAGGTGATCTCATTGGTAATGTTAACGAATGAGCTCAAAAATAAAAAGGTGTTTTTCTGTATGGGGTTGGGTCACCTTCGGGTTGATCGCCATCAAAGATGGTGATCAACCCAAACCTTTTACCTGGTAAGGGTTAGAGAACTTTTTCGAGGATGACGGGATTCGAACCCGCGACCTTTGGCGTGACAGGCCAATACTCTAACCATCTAAGCTACATCCTCTAACGAAAACCATTTTTTCTAGCCAAGACGGATTACTTTCGAATAAGGCGATCGACCCTATCCTCCAGCAAGCAAACTGAGTATCGATTCTTTTTGAAGAAAAAAATCAATCGTTCATCATCAGTGAAGTTTATCAATCTAGAAACTGGATCAATCTGCCAATCTATAATTGGCAGCTGATATCTGATTTTTTAGCGAGCAAGGTACACATCGATCACTTTCACAAAAAACAATTTTTTGGAGTCACCTTCGGGTCATCAAAGATGACCCTTCGGGTCATCGAAGATGACCCCAGACGGGTTGATCACCATCTTTGATGGCGATTTCTCGAAGGTCACCTTCGGTGACCAATAATCTGCCAATCTATGATTGGCAATTCTAATGATACAATCAAAGTAGCTCTAATTACCTGGGTCAGTTCACTTTCAAAGAAAGTGAAGCGACTCCAAAGTCGCCTTCGGCGACCGGAGATTTTTAGCTAAACCTTTGATAAAGAACTCGGCTGATATTCAATTAAATATTGTTCTATTTTGCCACTAAGTGGTATATATACCAGAAAATAGAAAAAGAAATAAACGGAAGCACATTGACCAATAAAAATATAAGGATCTTCTACAGGTTGTTGACCAATCCAACTTAAAAGTATAAGATCAGCTACTAATAACCAATAAAATTTTTTATGTATCGGACGAAAACTAGAACTTCGAATTTGCGATGTGTTTATAAAAGGAAGTGCTAATAAGGAGATAAAAACTAGTGCGATTGCTGCAACACCAGCTAATTTATTAGGAATACTTCGAAGAATGGCATATACCCATAAAAAATACCATTCTGGGACAATGTGAGCAGGAGTTGACATTGGATTTGCCGGAATATAGTTATCAGGATGTCCTAAAAGGTTTGGATAAAAATAAACAAATATAGAAAAAAAAATAGCAAAAGCAACCCAAGCTACAAGATCTTTAACATAAAAATAAGGGTAAAAGCCGATTTTATCTACTGAAGAGTTAGTACCTAAAGGGTTATTAGAACCATACTGATGTAATGCAGCAAGATGGACAACTGAAGCACCTACAATTACAAAAGGTAAAAGATAATGAAGACTGAAAAAACGGTTTAATGTAGCATTATCTACAGAAAACCCTCCCCATAACCATGATACAATATTATCACCTACTACAGGAATAGCACTTGCTAAACTAGTTATTACTGTAGCACCCCAGAAACTCATTTGTCCCCAAGGAAGTACATAGCCTATAAAGGCTGTTATAATCATTAAAAGGAGGATTATTACACCAATACACCACAAAAATTCACGGGGGCTAGCATAACTACCATAATAAAGTCCTCTAAACATATGAAGATAAGTTACAATAAAAAACATGCTAGCACCATTTGCATGCATATAGCGAAGTAACCATCCACCTTCCACATCTCTCATAATATGTTCAACACTTAAAAAAGCAAGATCTACATGAGGAGTATAATGCATTGCTAGAAAAATACCAGTTAGTATTTGAATGACTAAGCAAATTCCAGCTAAACTTCCAAAACTCCATAAATAACTTAAATTACTTGGAGTAGGATAATCTACTATATGAGCGTTTAAAACCGAAAGTAATGGCTGTTTTACTATGGATAATCTTTTCATCTTTTCTTTAAAATAGCAGATTTTTTTGGGGAAAAATATTCTTCGTATAGATTTATACAATATAAAAAATATTTAGATTTGGAGATCACCGAAGGTTGGAGGGGGCTTTGCCCCCCGTTTCACTTTCAAAGAAAGTGAAAATTGCTTCGCGCTTCGGTAAATCACCATCAAAGATGGTGATCAACCAAATTAGAATTAAATTTTGGTAATGTTTCTCTTATACAGCTTGAACACGAAATTAAAAAATAGATACAACAGTCTGATTTTTTTTTTCTAAGATTGTCTAAGGTGAGTGGTCTCAAGTCCCTTCAACTAATTATTCTGTTTAACTGTTTTTTATAATCAGGAATCTTTATTAAGGATCACCTTCTTATCACGAAGGTGATATGTGACCAACCTTCACTTTCTCCAGATATTGAAAGTGAACTCTCTCC
>JAUBNV010749514.1:0-11297 GCA_032354855.1 Desmognathus mavrokoilius | reverse complement strand
TTAAGATGTTAAAGGCCTTCACCACATCAATAACCTCATCCTCAGCAAACTCAATCTTACCTCGTCGCCCCAGCCCATGATGGTGCCGCACAAGGTTCCGGGGATGGACTTAGGAAACAGTTGTTCCATTGGCCTCAAGTTGCCCTCTGCATCCACCGCGGTTGCTTCGGCTTCCTTCTTCGCCTTCTTCGCCTTCTTGGTGTTCTTCGGCTCCTTCGTAGCGATGGTGAGGGTGTTGGACCTGCAGGAGGGTGAGGGTGAGGGTGTGATGGTGTTAGGTGTTGAGGGTGGTGAAGTGTTGGACCCACATCAACGACCAGGCAAGGTAGTACCAGTTTCTCAAGAACAATAACTTTCGAGAGCAGACCACAACATAATGGGGGGTCAACCAAGGAAAAGCAGGAACTAGTTTACTGACCTGATGCCGTCCCAGACCTTGACTAGCCCGTTGAACACCTTGTCGCTGGACATGATGATCGAGCGGGCCTGGTGGTTGGTGTTGCGCTTGTGCTCACCGTCGTAGTCCTTGTTGGCGAAATCGCAGTAGGCCTGCACTGTCTTGTTGGTCCTATAAGAGGCAGGCAAGGGTGGCGACGAACGAATTAAACGAATGAACAGACGCCAGCCAGAAAGAAAAGCTAACAGGGTTCTTTGGTGCAAGACACAAACCCGACCAGCCAGGGACAGGAAGGCGGCCTATCGGCTGCATAGCCCCAATCCAGTAAGCAAGAGACATGGCTGGTCTCAAAATTATTTTTAAGGAGGACAGGAAACTTACAGGACGGCATCACTCCAGCCCTTCGCCAGGCCATCCTCGTACGTCTTGCGCGCCATCCGGTACGGCGTGTCGTAGTCGTTTGCCACCCTGACCCGGTTGTTGTGCTCCTTCCCAAGCTGTTTCAAGGAAATGAAGGCCGACGTCAAAACAAATAACGCATGGCTTGGTGCTGGGTTGTGTGTGCATGACGGTGCGTGTGTGTGTGTGTGTGTGAGAGTAAGCATGTGTGTGTGCGTGCGCACGTGCTAGCTCGTGTGTGCGTGCGTAGTGTGTGTGTGTGTAGTGTGTGTGTGTGTGCTTGTGTGAGGCAAAGAATGAACCGGCTAGACATCAAGATGTGAGAAGGCGACCAGTTACAACGACAGTAAAAATACTCACAAAGCGAGCGTGGTGCACGGAGACTCCAACGCAGATCTCTGCAGTTGTGACGGCAAGCCGGTGGGTGTTTCGGTTGTTCCGGCAGTCTTCAAATGGCGTCTCGGACATTGCGTACAGCTGCACCACAGCCTCTTGGGCGCCCGTCCTGTGGTGGTTGCCTCCAAGCGCCATGTACCTACCAAGTCCACCAAACCAAAAGTGCGTGCGTAAGCTCTACAGCATTTTCAGGGGAATGGTGTGCTTTAAGTGTCAAAAGCGCATTAACAAACACGTACCACAGTGTGTTGATCAGCGTTGGACAGTCGATGTCCTCGGGACGCTCGATGATGTTCCCTGCCTTGTTCTTCTGACCGGGGCCAATCATCAACAACGCGATCTCCGAGTTCTGGTTCGGGTTCTTCTTCATTGCAGTGACCATTTGTTGAATCGCGGCCTCAGTGGGTGGTCGAACCCAGTACGCATCTGCAAACGGTTGCACAACACAACAGAGGGAGCGATGGAAATTCTGTCAGGTGCGTGGCCCTAACCCCGTTTGATGTGCGGCCGTTGTCAGGCTATCTGGTGCATAGCAACAAAAAAGCAAGCTAACGTACCAGTTGGTGCTTTGACGTTCTCCAAAGGGACGGAGTAAATTGACGCCGTCCCCATCTCTCCTGGCTTCTTCAGGAAGTGCTTCTTGTGCAGCTCCTGCATCAACAGCGCACTCCTGTCGAACTCGCCCTCGTGCCCCACCGCGATCACGGCCGACGTTGTTGCGGCCGGCAGGGCGGGCGCTGCGACGGTAGCAGTGTAGGTCCTTCGTTCCGCGACGTCGGACACGATGACCTGGTCGCGCTCCTCACGCAATTCCGGGCTCGGGTCATCGCCCGCGTTCGGCGTGTCAGCATGGCCAACCTTGCCCCAGTTAGTGTCAATGTTCGACACTAGCTGCCCCTTGAACTCTCTGGCATCGCACGCGTCCAGGAACTCAAACTCGCCGCCGTCCGTGGTGATGTCGGTCCTGCGCAAGGGGTAGAACAACAAGACCTTGCAGTCAGCCAAAGTACATCGTAGACAGACGATGTAGCACGATCTGGGCTATCAAGTGCATAGCTAGTTTCTTCAAATCAGTAGGTACAATTCACGTACCGGAAAAAATCTCTGTGCAGTACCACGTCGAAGTAAATCTCCTTCTCGCGAAGGAGTGTAAACCTGAAGTTGTACCCGTCCACCAAGTCCACTGTACCACACAAATTTGGTAGAATCACAGGTAGAATTTTGCCTTTTGGCGATCAGAGGAATAGGCGGCCTACGGCCGTCTCAAAGGCATTATTTTGGTTTGTTTTTGCACTTTTTGGCTCCCCGCTGGGCGGGGAGTCGTTGTTCGTCGTTTCTTGCGTGGCATCGTGTCGCCGCCATCCCAAACATCGCCGAGTGCTCTTTTTGAGCGACGCGTCTCTGGGACAAGATTTCTTGTTTAACTTCAATAAAAACAAGTTTTGTTGTGGTTCTAATCGTCGTATGGGTCGAATGGTGGCTCGCAAGGCTCCCAAGCCGTCCTCTTGGTCTGTTCCACTGGCTGATCTAGTGGGCCCAGATTGGGTCTACCTCACCGTCACGACCAGCTGCCGCCCAGGAGAGGAGGGTATGCAAGAGGGTCAGCTCTTTGCTAAGCAGGTGGTGGCGCACATACGGGACGTGTCGAGCCGGCACGCAGTCATAGTAGGCCAGCCGCTGGTGCACACCCGCAAGATTACCCTCAGCGTTGGTGCGCGCAGCCATGAGCCGGAGGCAATCGCAGCACTAGAGGCAGTGCTTCCGCCCAGCATTGGAATTGCAGCAGACAGCGGCAATGGGTGGGAGGTTCAGGTCAGCGGTCACTCAGCGCCAGCACCGCGCCGCTTCCTTGTGGGCCCCGTCCCGCCCGAGGTGTCCGGGGAGCGGCTGGCTGCGTTCTTCACCAGCAAGCGCACGCCTATCAGCCAGTGGGAGTATGGCGACAGCTCGCGGTACAACGGGGTGAAAATGCACGTCATCATCTTTGAGACGCAGCCATGCTTGGACAGCAGCATGCCTCCGCCCGTCATCGACATCATCGTGGGCGAGCGCGGCAAGCACGTTACTAAGAAGCTATTTGTGCGCACGTCGGGGGTTATCCGCCCTCCTGGGGCGGTTGGCACGGCCCGGAGTGGAGCACCCCGTGCAGCAGCGGCCACAGAGGAGGGGGCAGGGGTTGTGGCGGCTGCAGCGGCAGCGGCAGCGGCAACAGCACCAGCTACACTGCCCGGGAGGGCTGCAGGAAATGCAGCGACGCCCCGTACGCAGGCGTTGGCAATTGCCCCAAGCCCGTCCCCCCCCGGCGGACCCCGCCGTTCGTACCTGGATGCCTTGACCAACCTTGACCCAAATGGGTCACGACCGGTTGGGCCATCTGGTGCCGCCCAGCAGCTTTCCATTGCCCCCCCCGCGCGGCAGCAGGTGCGCCGGTCCGGGCCGGCCAGCGGCACACGCACTGCCAACGCAGCGGAAAGAGCGGCCAATGGGCAGCGGCAGCAGCAGCAACATGAGCAGCAGGCAGGGCAGGGCAGCGAGGCGCCACCTGTTGCCATCGCCGCCATCGCCGCCAACGCCTCCGCCACCGCCGCAACCGCCGCCACCACCAAGGACAAAAGCGGGGCTGTGGCCGCCCTTGATGGTGCCGGCAAGGCCACCGCCGCTGTCAAGGGCGTAGGCAAGGGTGCCGCCACCCCCGAGGGAGCTGGCGAGGCGGCCGCCGACGCTGGCGGTGGCGGGAAGGCTGAGGGCGAGCGGGCTGGTGGGGCAGCTACCGACGCTGGTGAGGCTGCTGACGCCGCCACTAGTGCCGCGGGTGGTGGCGGGGCTCCTGCTGCTGCCCAAGGCAAGAGCGGAGCTGCCACCACCGCTGAGGGCGCTAGCAGGGGCGCCGGTGCCAGCGGTGCCGCCAGCAACGACGGCGTAGGGGGGGTGCCCCTGCCAGCCAGGCGGGCCAACAGGGCCCCGCGCATCCCCCCGACGGTGCTTACATTAATGATGGCACTCGCTACCGGTATAACCGCTGGCGTCCAGGGGCGCGAGCACACAGCCGGCAGCGACAGGAACCCGGGATGCAATGCGGCCGCCGCCGTACCCGCTTGCCCCTCCTCACCAACCATGGATGCAGAGGCCCATACCGGCGGCAACACTGTTGCCGCTGCCCTGAAGGCTGGCGATGCGGCCAGCCCTGCCACAACCCCCTAGCCTCATGCCGGGGCAAGGGGGATGGGCCCGGCTCAGACTGGGCAGTCACAACGTCCGCGGCATCAGCGACGCTGCAAATGCGGCGGCGACGGCGGCGTTGTGGCGGGCATCAGGGTTTGACGTTGTGTGCGGCCAAGAGCCAATGTGGGCTCCAGGCAGCACCCAAGCCGAAGCAGCGGAAGCTGCTCTGCGAGGGTCGGGCTGGGTGGTGTACACCGCCTTGGCCCCAGTGCAGCCCGGTGGCCGTGCATCTGGCGGCGCGTTTGTTGGCATCCGAGCCGAGCTGCTGGCAGAACGCGGGGGGCCGGTGCAGGTCGTCGGCTCCGTGGGGACAGACTCACGGTTGCCTGGACGCCTTGCCCACCTCCGCCTGAAATGGCGAGGCCACCGCCTCCATGTGGCCTCGATCTACCTCCATGCATCGGACTACTCTGCCCAGCGCCGCTCTGTGGAGGAGGTTCTCAGCAAGCTAGCGGCGTCTCAGACAGCGGCGGGCTGGCAGTGCATCTGGGGCGGCGACTACAACTTCTGTGCCACCCCTGGCCGTGACCGACTCCGACCGGCTGCGGTACGGCCGCTACCCGAGGGGGGGGTTGGGCGGGTGTGGGCCGAGCTTCTCGGCCCAACCCTGGTGGATTCGTTCCGCCATCGCCACCCCACACGGCGTGTGTACACGCACTTCTCCCCCCATGGGGCAGCACGGTTGGACCGCATCTATGTCTCCAAACCGTTGCTGCCTGCTCTTGCCAGGGCGTGTGTAGCTGCACCCCCCAAGCCTGCCGTTGCGGGGCCGGCGGCGTTGCAAGGGTATGCACGGTCGGATCACCGCCCTGTGTTTATTGACCTTGTGCACCGCCAGCCTATTGTGCAACGGCAGCAGCTGGGGCGGGTGAGGCTAGATTTCCACTCCAGCCGGCCACATTGGCAGACCTTCTCTCAGCGGGTTGACGACCTGGCCGCAGCTGCACCTGAAGCGCCTGCAGCCCTCCTCAGGGTATGGCCGGCATTCAAGAGCAGCCTGGCAGCAGCAGCGAGGGCAGCACGGAGATCAGCCCGAGGAGCACGCACAGCTACATCAGCCGCAGCAGCAGCAGATCTGCAGCAATTGTACGAGGCAGTAGAGCGGGGCGAGGAAGTGGAGACGGCAGCCGCAGCGGTGGCACTTGCATCGGCGCGGGCATTGGAGGCAGCGGCGGCCGATGAGCAGTCACAGCGGCTGCGGGAGAAAAGGGCATGGCTTCACAGTCGCGAGTACCCCCGCCCGGGCCTTACACGCCGGCTGCGCCCGCCCGTGGCATCGGCGGGGGTGGCGGCGCTGCGCACGCCGGCCGGCAGCATGGCCACGTCGCCGCCGGCACTAGCCGAGGTAGTGGCCCGGCACTGGTCACGCGTCTCGGCAGCGCCGCAAGTCGACTCGGCTTCCCAGGTGGCAGTGCTGGCGGCTCTTGAGGACACCGGCGCGCCTACCTTGGGCACTGCCGAGCTGGGCGCCTTGTCAGTGGACATCAGCGCTGACGAGGTGAGCGCTGCCCTCAAACGTATGAAGGGGGGGACAAGCCCGGGGCTTGATGGCATCCCGCTCGAGCTATATAGGCGCTGCCGGAAATCATTAGCCCCTCTCCTTGCTCGCCTCTTTACTGCGTCCTGGTCAGAAAACAAGTTCCCCCCAGGATTCCTAGAGGGCGTTATCGTGGTTTTGTCCAAAGGCGGGGACGCAGCAGACCCTGCCAACTACCGCCCCATCACCCTCCTTGGGACAGACTATCGTATTCTGGCTAAGGTTCTAGCAAACCGATTGCGCCCACTCCTCCCTCACCTCATCGACCCCGAACAAACAGCTTTCGTTGAGGGTCGATCCATAGGGGACAATATCCTTTCCCTCCAACTGCTCCCCCTTGCTCTTGAACGTGAGGGGCAAAGTGCATTTATTGCGTTTTGCGATTTTGCCAAGGCATATGACACCGTTGACCGTAATTTCCTCTTTGCTGTTTTGAGGCGCTTAGGATTTGGGGGCCGTTTCCTGGCCCTGGTGCAATTGTTACTTTCTGACACCACATCTTGTGCTAGGGTCAACGGGTGTCTTTCATCATCCTTTCCTTTTAAGGCAGGGGTGCGGCAAGGCTGCCCCCTCGCCCCTCTACTATATCTTTTTATTGGTCAGGCCCTGCAGCGGTGGCTGCGGTGCCAGGGTTTGGGTATCTCACTTCCGGGTGGGGGCACGCTGACGGCGCTGCAGTACGCTGATGACACGAAGACAATGGTGAAGTCAGAGGAGGACGTGTGGCGCTTCATCATGGCACTGGAGGTGTTTGGCGATGCAACGGGCCAGCGCCTACACCCCAACAAGCGACATCTGCTGCCCATCGGCCGCCTGCCCGAGGGGGACGATCCGCCGCTGCCGTTGGCAATGGCTGGCATCCCCATTGTGCCGGAGGCATCAGCACTTGGCATCACATTCAGAGCGGGTGCGGCCCCGCCAACAGCGCCGTGGGAGGAGCGGCTGGACAAGGTCAAGCAGTGCTTCAAGCGTGCCGCCGGCCTCGGCTTGTCTGCAATGGGCCGTGGCCTGGCGAGCGCAGCATACGGCGTGTCGCAGCTGCTGTACCTAGCCGAGTTCCTTGATATGCCGGGCCACATCATCCGCCAGCTGGACGTGGCTACCTACAAGCTTGTCACGGAGGGTGGAGGCGCGCGTCTCCGGATCCGCCGCATGCTGCTTTACGGCCCGCCACGTGAGGGTGGATTTGGCGTGCTCCCATGGGCACAGCATGTGACAGCACGCTGCATCCGATGGGCCGGCCGCTGGCTCAACCCAACGTTGGCGGCCACGCCTTGGGTCACCCTCGCCCACCACCTGGCTGGCAACTTTGACGGCTCCAGCGCCGCCATTGCTGCCCTGCCAACGCCCCTCCGCCGTCTTATTAGAGCCGCGTTGGACTTGCCCCTGCCGATGTGTGCATCCAATCCTGCCGCGGCGAGTGCAGCGGCTCGTGCCCCACTCGAGTGGCTGCTTGCGAGCTGTTGGGATGCACACCGGGGCATGGGTCGGGCTCTCACTCTCGCTGGCATCAGGTCAGTGAGGGCTCTCCTCACAGCCCAGAACAGCCCCTCAGAAGTAGCGTTGCGTGCACACCTTGATACCGCAGCAGCAGCGCTTCCACCCAGCTGGCTACAAGCAGCATCAGGCGGCGAGGTTGCCGGGTGCCTCACGCCCCCGGCGGCGGCGCTTTTGCCAGCGCTGGTAGGGGGTGCTGTGTGGCCAGTTTGCCCGGACAAACACTTTCGTCTATGGCAGCTGTCGGTACGGCTCGCCACGTCCTTACAGCTGGGGCCAGTCAATACTCTTAGGAGAGAACGTTTGCAGCTTTTTGCGTTAGCCGCGGCACCAGATGGTGATTTTGAGGAGGTTAGCAAACTTTTCCACTGTGTTTGGCGCTTACCTTGTGCCAACAATTTGAAGGAGATTTTTTGGGCTGTTGTCTATGATGCTCTGTTCACCCGCGCACGTACGCCTGACTCAGTGCAGCATCCCTGCATTTGTGGGGAGATGGCACCGGGCAGGGCACATTACTTTTGGGAATGTGATGTAGCGCAAACTTTGGTACGGGTAGTGCAGGAACGGCTACCCCTTACATCCCCTTCACTTGATAGGAGTCATGTTTGGCTTGGCCGTAAGCCAGCTGGGCAAGACGTAGACCCTTGGCGTGTTGTCATGCTCTCCATGCTCTCTGCTATGGACTACTCACGGCGTCTTTTCTTTCGCCGTGCTTCTGTTGGCCAGGCACAACCTTCAATTGATGGCATGTGCCGGCTGGTAGTAGCCCGCTTTTGGGCGCTCCTTGCTGAGTTTTGTGCTCTTGACCTTGCGCCTGCCAGTTGGCGCAATTTATCTTCTTCTTTCATTCAATGGAACTCGGCAGCTAGTGGCGGCAGTTGGAGCATTTGTGCTTAAATGCCGCTGAGTGTTCAGTATCCTTCCCCAATACCAAAGAGGTATTGGTTACATTTACCATTATGCTTGCGTTTTCAAGCTAGAGCTGTAGTGCTCCTCCTTTTTTGTTTGCCCCATGTGGGGCTGGGTTGAGTTCATTGGTCTTAGTTTTACGGGCAGTCGTTGTGGGGGTGAGGTGGGGGGAAACCGGGGCGGCCCCACTGGGCACTCATTAGCCCACGGCTTTGTTTCCCCACCTCTCCTGCCAATGGCAGGTTAGCCTATTTTGCTAGGACTTCTGACTCTGGGAACTATGTTGAATTCGCCTGCTCACTATGGTGGTGCTGGTCCCGGTGTTTTCTGGGTGCACCGTGTCTCGGTGTGTGTGAATTGTAATACCTTCTTCTCTCTCTCTGTCTTCCACGTTGGAGTGCTCAAGCCGTATCACGATGATGGCTCTGTGGTACTGCCACCCTCAGCAGAGGTTATTGCCGATGACTGGCCGATCGAGGCTATACTCAAACACCAAGTACGCGGCAGCAAGACCCGTGGCCACATGCAATACTTGGTCAAATGGCAAGGGCTCGGTCCTGATTGGAACTCATGGGCAGATGACTTCGAGCTCAATTGTCCCAAACAACTTGCTGAGTACTGGGCAAGCAAGCCTCAGGAACAAGTGCCCGACAATTGCAAACAACTTGTCGAGTCCCTTGCAGCAGGTACCCTCCTCTAGGTCACTCGCGGCCTGGGGGCAGGCCTCACTCAAGGCCGGGGGGAATGTAGCCAAAAGTTACCTTTCCCTACCCTCACACGCCACGAACCGGATCAGGTCCGATACCTGAACCGGAAGGGCGGCACCACAGTGCCCTCCGAGGCTTGGTGGCGTGTGATAAGGAGACACTCACTCTCCTTCGCCCACAATCTTACAAGTCTCTTCTTGCTTTGCTCTGATCTTGCGTTCCTTCTGTTACATTTGGCACCCCCCTGTGGTCGGATCGGATCAAGGATGCTTCGCCGCCCGGTCATCAAGACTCCCGCGCGACGGCCCACCGCTTCCACCTGTAAGCTTTAAGCATCTCCGTTAACCGATCCACGGATTTTGCAACCCCTTTGCAAGATCATAGCCGACACTCGAGTCGCGCTTAGGCCAGTAGCCTACATCACCTCCTTCACTGCGCACGCCAAACACGGCAGCCGCAATTCCGCTAACCCCGCCATCACGGCTAGCGTTTGACTCAAGCAGTCACTCTCCTAAAGCGCAGCAACGCGATCAAGAGCAACGCGAATAATCTTTGGCATTCAAGCCATTTCGCAGCATTCGGCCCCCAATCGAAGCCGTTTACTCGCGCGACACCTAGTCGCAGACCGGTCTCGCTTGTCGCACCGACGGCCTAGCGCAGCAGGCACTTGCGAACCGCTGCACAATTTGCAGTGGTGCTGGCTCTGCAACTAGCAATCTTTCCTTTAAAATTTTTTTCCTTATATTAATTGACAACACTTCGGTTGTGTTGCACACTTTCCAACGAGCACAATCAGTGCCGCCCAGGCTGCAGTAGCCAAGGCCCGTCACCGGTTAGCCGTCTAGCGGCCTGCCGTTAACTTGCAGTGATTGCGCAACACGTGATCCGCAGTTGTCATTAAGATTTTTATGCAACAGCATTAAATCTGACAACCTGCAGCACAATTTACACATGACAACTAGTACTGGCAATTTGCAGCATAAATCTGCCAAACACTCTCCTACCATGGACGGTGACTAACTTGCTATTGCCCCAAACCATTTCACAGCCACCCAGGCGTGCCACTGCAGCGCTCTGGTCTGCCAATGCCTGACCGAAAGCGCAGCCCCGGCGCAGAGCAGCAGCAGCAACTCAAGCTCTGCGCAGCGCGGCCACCGCCGCCCCAACTAGATGTTAGGGTTAGGGTTAGGGTTAGGGCAAGGGTTAGGATTAGGGCAAGGGTTAGGGGTTAGGGTTAGGGGTTAAGGCAAGGGTTAAGGTTAGGGTCAGGGTTAGGGTTTGGGCAAGGGTAACAACCCATACACAGGCAAACGAGAACTCATGGGTCCAACGCCATTTGCAGTGCGCATTTACTATAACAGCCCTGAACCCACTGACTCAACGCTTCGCATTAATAGGCTGCGACAAGGCCTATACACCACCCACGGCAGTAAGCGCCAATGCACCGACACGGCTCCGCCCTTGATATGGCACCTCGTAGGAGACCTTGCCAACGTAAAAGCAACAATATTGCTTGACTCAGGCCCCTCGGGGCAATACATCAGCCTCGCCTTTGCCCGTCGTTGCGGCTTACGCGTATTACAACGCAAGCACTGCGCTGACAATGTGCAGGCATGTGACGGCCGTGATCTCCCCGTCCTAGGCACAGCAATTGCTCGCATGCGGTTGCATGACCTGTGTGAGACAGTTTCTCTCACGGTCCTTGACCTAGGTGACGAGCTGGATATCATCCTCGGCGATGCGTGGCTGGAGCTCCACCTTGCCAATCTCAATTACCCGGCGCGCCAACTACCGGTTGGGCGTAACGGCCGGCGTTACACTTTGCCAGTTGCAGCAGCGACTGCGTCTTCTCCACCTCCACCAATCAAGGCCGGGGGGAAAGACGGCAACCCCGAGTTCTTGACCACGGTTCAAGTCCGACGGGTTGTGCGCAAAAACAAACGGCACTTCCTGCTATTCGTTCGCCAGAAAACGGAGGCGGAGGTTGACGGCTCGCAACTGCCCCCTCCCCCGTAGGAAGGTTTGCTACCCAACGAGCGCCTTTCGGAAATCCTAGATGATTTCAAGGTGACCTTCGAGGAGCTGCCTCCGGGCCTGCCACCAGAGAGAGGTGTCAATCACACCATTCAACTGGTTGATGGCGCCGAGCCAACATGGCGCGCAATATATCGGCTTAGCCCCAAAGAGCGGGAAGAAGTCGAACGGCAGGTAGTACATTTGCTAGAGATGGGTT
>JAUBNV010749513.1:0-19236 GCA_032354855.1 Desmognathus mavrokoilius | reverse complement strand
CAGCGTCCCCAGCTGGGCCACCACCTGCGTTGGTGCATTCGTGTTGTGGGGCAGTGGGGTCAGGTGCGGTAGGTTCAAGTGTGGGGGGGGGGACATCCGGGTGGTAGAGTTGGTTGTATCTTCTAACGATGTTAGCGCAGTGTTGGCTGAGGTGTGTCAGCGAGTCTTTGTCCAGGAAATTGTTAAATTTGGTGTCAAGTGCCTGCTCAAGATTTTCACAGGTAGGGTCATTCTTTATCTGTTCAGTCAGGGTTTCAATGGCCAGCAGTATCCAGTACCCGCATGTCCAGTCATCATCTGGTCCCGTCTTGGTTTGTGGGGCTGAGGTTAGGTGTGTGACTGTCCATGTGGGGTCTAGGTTGTTTAGGAGGTGCTGGAGGTAGTGTGGAAAGGCGCGCCCTGTGGTGTTAGGTATCGGATGTGGGGCTCCAGGGATGCGTTTATTCTGCATCGCGTCATTGATATACTGGTCTGTGCTTTCCCAAGACTGGGGGCCCATGGGGTCTAGTAAGTACGCTACCTTTGTGGTTGGTACCAGGATTACTGCTCTCCAGTGGACTCTGTCCACCAGTGGGATGATCATGGTCTGCCGTTCGCTGATGCCTCGTCTGATTGCGTGACTGACAGGGGCATTATGTTCATGGTAGGGGCGCGGGTCACCCATGATGTACAGCAGTACTTCAGTCGGGTGCATTGTGTCAATGGGTCTCAGTATTCCATCACTGAACAGGCTCATGTTGCAGACACCAGTTGGGGCCTCATGGTAAAGCGTGCGTGCGCAGGAGTTTATGATGTGGTCAGTGAGCCATGCTGCCGCACCAGTGGTATCTGAACGCCATGGGCGTGGGGGTGACAGTGGTCTCTCATCCAGCTCCTGTGTACTGTCAGCCGTTGTGTCCGAGCTTGTGTTCACAGCTGGGCCACCACCTGTGTTGGGTTGGTGTGCGTCGTTGTGTACAGTGTTAGTATCAGTGTGCTTTGGGATGGTGGTGGTTTGCGCTGGTTCGGATGTGTGAGGGGGAAGTTCTGGATGGAATTGTTGGTTGTGTCTTACAATGATGTCTGCGCAGTGTTGACTGAGGTCTGTTAGTGTGTCTGTCGTGAGGAAGTGGTCAAATTTGGTGTCGAGTTTATCCTCCAGGTGTTCACAGGTAGGGTCAGTTTTTATGTGTTTGATCAGGGTTTCTATGGCCAATATTGTCCAATATCCACAGGTCCAGTCGTCCCCTGTCTCGGCTTGTGGGGCTGAGTTCAGGTGTGTAATTGTCCACATAGGGTCTAGGTCATTCAGGAGATGCTGTAGGTAGTGTGGGAAGGCGCACCCTGCAGTGTCTGGTATCTGGTGTGAGGTGTCTGGGGTTTGTTTACCTTGCATTGCTTCCCTTATGTACTGGTCAGTGTCTTCCCAGGATTGTGGACCAAGGGGGTCAAATAGGTATGCTACCTTTGTTATTGGTACCAGGACTACCGCCCTCCAGTGGATGCCATCCACCAGCGGGACAATCATGGCTTGTTGTCTGCAGATGCCTCGTCTGATCGCATGGTTGGCTGGGGTGTTGCCTTCCTGGTGGGAGTTTGAGCTCCCCATTATGTAGGACAGTAGGTCAGTTGGGTGCATTGCAGCAATAGGGCGCAGGATTCCATCACTGAATAGGTTTATGTTGCACACACCAGGCGGGGCCTCATGGTAAAGTATCCGTGCACAAGAGTCGATTATATAGTCAGTTAGGCGTGCTGCATCACCTGTAGTGTCAGGGCTCCACGGGTGCGGGGGAGATGGGAGCTCATCTCCTTGTTCACCTTTGTTGTCTTTTGCTGTGTCAGAGCTAGATGAGTCGTTGTCTGTGAGGAGGTTATTGTTTGTGTCTGCGCGCATCTGGGTTGTTAGCTTGTGAAGAGAGCGGCGTTTGGCCAGTTCTGCTTTTTGTTGGGTGGAGAGTCTGGGGCCTGTTCTCGCAGGGTTGATGAGTGCAGGGAAGGGTCTGAGGAGTGCCAGTAATCCATATATGCGTATTCTGTTCTGTGTTTTCTTGTGGAGTGGGAGGGGGAGTTTCTGTAGAAGAGGGTCTTTCCTTCTGAGTCTGTTGCTTAGTCTGTTTGCGTGTTTTCTGGCGTGGTGTGTGTGGAGAACTGATGCCATGACTATAAGCATGAGGAGGGTCTGGGGGGCGCTCCAGGATGTGTGGCTGGATATGTAGCTGGTGTTTATGTTGTATGTTTTGTATGTGGGCTGGGGTTGCATTGTGTGTCCAATGTATGGGAGCATCTGGTCACAGCATGTGTGAGGGCTGGTGTCATCATGTATGAGTGTGTTAGCGGTCTTCATTTGGGTTGGGTGTGGTGTAGTGGTGAGTTGTAACATTTTCCTATGTGCATGTTTGGATGTTGGGTTGAGTTGGTTCAGTGTCACATTCATGATGGGTAGGAAGAGCTGGTGTGTGTTGGCAGTTAGAGTGGCAAGTCCGATTGTAATGTGGGTGGTCAGGGGAGGCATATGTTTGTTGGTGAGGGTCATCAGTATCATGCCGATGAGAGGTCTGGTTACATAATAGTCTAGTCTATTTTGATGGATGGTGGTCATAAAATCTGAGGCAAGGCATGTAGCTCTGGTGATGGTGGATGTGGCATGTGTCATAATGACTCTTGCTGCCTGTTCATAAGTATCTACCTTGTGTTGGTGTAAGTTAAAAGGATTGTTTCTTGGTGCCCTTAGCCATGCTGTCAACGCTGTGGTGTGCAGGTCAGCTTGCATCAATGCGCAGTCCACTTGTTCCAACAGTACCCCTATCCTGTGGGGGGCAGGTTTGTTTGGGGTGGGGTTACTACTGCGTGTCTGTGTCGAGTGGCTGGTTTGTGAGTATGTTCTATATGGCATATTGAGTGTTGGGTAGATTGTATTATCAGGTAGGGTTCGGTTGCCGTCTATTGTTATCTGTATAGCAGTGTCAAGGAGTATGTTGTGTGTATCTAGCAACGCCGGGGGGTGGTATAGATGGGTATGGGTGGTATGTCTTGCCTGTGGGTCGTCTTGTGTGAGTTCAGTGCCAGTCATCTTCGTCGTCGTCCTCCTCCTTTTGCTTGTCACCGTCCGTGTACACGCGCGCCCGCTTGCCACTGGATGGGTCCAGGCGTCCATCGTCCATGTCAGCCGGGCCAGCGGCCTCGTCCTGCAGGGTTTTTGCACACGTATTTTTGTTGTCATGAGAGAGGTTTCATCATGTCTGGGCTTAGGCGTTGGCAGGTTTGGTGTGATGCTTATTATCCATAGCATTGTTGTGTTGGTCAGTTCAGGCAGGTTCTGGATGTCAGTCTCTATTATCCATGCATTAAGTGTACTTTCTTGTGAGGATTGAGAGAGTATCGGTTTTGGGGATGTTTGGAGTATGCTCACCATGTTGAGCTGCCTGGCGATACTGGGGCCAGGGGCTCCTCCACGGCCGCGGCCACCCCCCTGCTGGGGGGGGGCGGGCGCAGCCTGGCTCAGGTTGGCGGTCAGGTTCTGCGCGTAGGTCATAGGGTAGTGTTGCAGGTGTGTTATTAGGGGGCATGTCAGCCTGGGATGCTGTGTGTGCATTGAGGTGGGGGTTGTGTTGTTGGATTCAGGCAGCTTTGTCTGTGCAGCAATGTCCGTTATTCTCAGCTGTGTTTTATTTTTCTGTTTGCTATTTTGTGTTGTTTTTGCACTCAGTGTTTCATGCATGTGTGTGTGGGTGTAGTCGTTATGGAGGTTTACCACGTTACTCCTGCCAGTAGCGCCAGTGGACTGCTGCGCTCCAGGGCCACCCGCCCTGGGGGGCTTGGCCCGGTTCGGGTTCGGGTACTGCGGTGGATGTTCAGGCATATAGTGGTGTTGTTGTTGGTGTGTGTCCAGTGTTTGATTTGATCTTGTGTCATACAGTCTGTCAAAGCATTTGAATGCAGTGTTATGGCAGGGGTTTGTATGCGCGTCAGTGTTTAGTATTATCAGTCTGTTATATCTTATGTGTTGGTTGCTCACCCGGTCCATCGTGCGCTGGTTGCGTTCCCTGCGCTGGTCTGTCACCTTGCCATCGGGGCCCTTGGCCCCTGGCGAGCTCAGTGTGTCCTCGGTCGCCTCCAGCTGGATGTTCAGGGTGGTGCAGAAGGCCGGGTTGGCATCTACGATTGCCTCGGCCACAGTTGGCCACCGCTCCTTGCCAGTGTTGTGCATGCCAGTGCTGTACTTGGTGTACCTGACGATGTTGTAGTTGGCCGTGCCGGGGTTGACGTTGGCGATGGGCAGGTTGCCGGCCGAGCCGTACGAGCCCTTGGGCAATTCCAGGCGTGTGGGGAAGCCGCTCACCTGTCGGAGACATATGGATATGCTGTTACTTAGTGTGTGCACGGTCTGTGGGGCGCTAGGTGTTGCGTTGATTAGCAGCTGGCAGTGCTTGCTGTAGTGGCAATGTGACGCAGTCAACAGCACATCACAGTTAATAGCACAGTTAACAGTGAGCAGCACAACAGTGTAGTGGTTTCCCTTTTTCATTAAGTGACATACTTGTATGGGTGCTCCCACGATGTCGGTGTACCCGTTCTTGCCAAGGCGCCAGCTGGTGCCGTACACGATGCACAGCTTCGAGTGGACGTCTACCGGGAAGAGCATGATGCTATGGTTCTCCAGGTGCGAGTGGGCCATCACAGAGAGCGGGGCGCCACGCTCGGTAAAGATGCATTCCCCGATCACAGCACCCTCAGTGAGCTGCTTCACCTCCCCCTCGTGCGTGTACAGGCTGGCCGTGAAGGGCGGCGCGTGCTGCGCTGAGTCCGGTGACATGTGTGCGCATTGCCAGATGATCTTGTGGCCGCGCGCGACGGCCAGGCGAACTGCGTTGCCGAAGGCCCGGCCAGCGTTCTCCTGGGCCAGGATGCGAATGGCCATGTCTGCCTGGATGTCGCGAAGGATGAGGCCCTCTTGCATGAGTCTGCTGCCGCTGTGTGCCTCCGCCGCGTAGCTGGTCCAGACAAGGTTGTAGCCCGGGCCAACGATCTCCCAGTGCCGTGTGGCGTTGTATAGCATGACCAGGCCTGATGTGTATCGAGAAAGGGGGTTGGTGGGTGTTTTGGTGAGTGTTTCTGTGTAGGTGCGATGACGCGGCTTTCTCCAAGCAGGCAGGTGTTTTGACAGGCGGGCGATGTGTCGACAAGGTGCGTTGCGTATTGTGTGAGACGTACCCGGGGAGTCCAACACTATCGCGAATCCACTGTCAAACCCGTTGCCCTTGCGCGGCATCCGGACGTCACGGATGCCGAGTAGTTGCAGCACAGTGCCACCCATCATCTCGTCGAGCTTGACCTGTTGGGCCAGGGTGAGTTCCTCGTCAGGTGCCACCCACTGCCCATCTGCATAGGCGAAGCCGATGTCGGCGTTGTTGATCGTCGAGAGCCCGATGCGGGCTGCAGCATCGTGTAGGCACGCCAGTGCTGCCGCCGGGCTGTCCGGGGCGCAGCCAGTGGGAGCTTCTGCGCGTCTGAGGGAGAGCTGAAGGCAGCCATGGGGGATCAGGGAGTTGATGTCTGCGACTTGTGAAAATTTCCTGTACCAGAAGTCATTGAACTTGTTGGGGACTTGTTCCCCGCTGTCAGAGTACTTCCGAAAGGCCCAGCGCTGGTCGGTCGCTATCTGCGGCAGGTCAGCTATTGCTGACGTTAGCGCAAGTGTCTGCGGTGCGCCATGAGCGGCGCGGCTGGTCAGTCTGAGGGCCTGCGTGCTGAAGCCGCGCGGATCAGCGAAGTAACGCTGCTTGACGACGATCGACGGCTGAGCTGTTCTGATGGCCTGCTGTATCCTGTGCGTTGCGTCCTGCGCGCCAACCTTGTTGGTGTAGACCATATCCCTGAACTGGACCTCCGACCCAAAGGGAAACAGGTTCTGCCCGACCGATGGGTATGCGCTGCCAATCAGGCCGCACTGGTTGTTAGAGTAGGCAGAGATTGAGTCAGGGATGCTGTGGGTTTTGAGCTTGTCTCCGATGGTCCGCTTCAGTTCCCAGTCAGTCTCGCTGGGTGTGTACTTGTAACCGGCGATCTCGGTCATATACTCGTCAGTCTTGTTCTCGAGCCGGGTGAAGTTCCAGCTTACTGTGTGTATGCATTTGGGGCGATCCGGAGGTGTTCTGTTTCTTGCGTGTGTGTTGCAGTGATCATAGTAGATTGCAAAGCTTAGCCGTCCGTCACAGTGCGCGGGCAGGAGCTTGTAAGTTTCAGTTCCAAGTGGGTTACTTATCACAGCAGTGTCTCGCCATTTGCTCGACACTCTGATCATCTCAGTATTGTTTGCAGTGGCCCTTCTTGCAGTGATCTGTACACAGATGTGCGTGGGCCTAGTGTCATACCTGCGTTGGCACGACCAGTGAGTGATGCCGTGGTGAACTGCAGCGGCGCAGCGGCCGGCAGCGCTGCGGCTGGCTGCGGTTCCATGATTACTGTGTATGTCTTGCTGTAAGGATGTTGTGCTAGTAGGTGGTATGGCTAGCCCCACCAGACCGTCAGCTGCTGCCGCTCGCGCGCCAACTAGGGCTTGTGACACGTCACAGCCGCTCCAGTCGCTAGTTTCCCCTGGACCTGTGAGGCGCGGTCCGAAAAGCCAGTATGTCAGTACTGTGTAGTTGGCGCCTCTGTCAGTAAAAGCGTTGCGTAGGGGGTAGAGACTGTGTTCTGGTGCCCCTTGGGGGACAGCCAGGGTTTGCGCTGTGTGCACGGCAGTGGTTAGCGCCACTAGCAGGATGCAGGCGACGGTCTGGTGGGGGGCCATAGCGGTTCAACTTACATATACGGGGGGTAAGTTAGGGGTATGTTTAGTACATACGTGTGTTTTTCAAGCAGGGTTGAGGTGTCCTAAGCGTGCGCGGTGCAGGATGGCGTTGCGTTGACCGGGTGAAACGACTACTTGACCATACGCAAAGCTGCGACTACCAGTGCGACAAGCAAAGCGAGGAGGTTTCAAAGCATAGTTTTATATTTTGGGAAGAGGTTTGTATCACATATCCACCGCTTGGTCCAAGTTCCACTCGCCTCTATCCTCTATCCTCTTTGGTATACCAATAGCTAGTGTAGAAAATAACGTATATTGGTATACGATAATGGTCACTACTAGAACATTTGCGGCATTGAATGGACCAAATAAAGCCTCTGCTCCATTGAATCAAGTAGATATTGTCGTACTCCATTCAATGGAGATACACCCACATTGGATGAACGTATGGCTCCATCGTACGTTGTGTGAATGCCCACTCAATTGGATGGAGATTGGATGAAGATTGGATCAATCAGATATTGTCGTACTCCATTCAATGGAGATACACCCACATTGGATGGACGGATGGCTCCATCGTACGTTGTGTGTATGCCCATTCATTCTCGGCATGATTGGATGGACATTGGATCAATTAGATATTGTCGTACTCGATTCAATGGAGATACACCCACATTGGATGGACGTATGGCTCCATCGTACGTTGTGTGAATGTGAGTTTGATTACATGCTTACACCACCTTATGTCATATTTTCGTCATAAATGTCACCACCAATATGATTCATGTACTTGCCATTGACAAACAATAAGAAGATTGGCACTGGTCTTCAGAACATATTTTTTATGTATCCTGTTTAATTATGAACCAAAAAGTAGTTCATTGAAGTTAGGTAAAAAACCAGAAATATGTTAAAATAAAAAAATGTATGTGTATATGTACAACACGCACCTGGCGCGTGCTTGCGCCAGCAATGCCACCAACATAAGCCAATCAAAACATAAGTCCAAGCCTAAAGCTAGTAAAAATAAAAAGTTGGCCTGGCATGTTACTCTGACGCTGCTGCTCACTACTGTCCATTCGCTGCAGCAACTGCCCTACAGTTCCCAAGGCCCAAGGACGGGCAACATGTGCCTCTTGTCCGGCACATGCACACTGCTTTTGGTACGCCCCCAGGTACACCTGTACCGCTGTCAATTGGGTTGCAGTACATGTCTGGTGCTGTACCCCATGCTGCCCGCCGTCTCAACAGCTTGAAAGCCGTGGAAGATGAGAGTGTACTCTGCATGTAGCTGGGGCCAGTACCCAAGCAGCTCAGAAGTACCGTGATTGGGCATCACACACGTTCCATGTACACAAGAATGTCAGTGGGCACACAACTCTGCCACCCACCGCGGAGCCGCCCTGCTGGCAGTTGTTGCAACCACTGGCTGAACTCCTTACACTGCCGCTCGCGTTTGTTCAGTGTGCCTGGCTCCCGTTGCTGAGCAGAGCGCAAGTATGCTGCCTGAGCAGCGGCGTTGTACTCCCCATCGCTCATCTGTGGCAGCAAATCGCTGCCTCCTCCTCGAGGGTCCCTGCTGGTCCCCAGCGTCACACCAGGCAGCACAGCGCTACGCCTGTAGTAGCAGCGAGGGCAGCATCAATCGCACTTGCAGGCGGCTGCAGCGGCCTATTGCCATTGCGGCGCAAGGTGATGGCCTGTCTCACCTGCCTCAGTTGCGCGGCGCTCACTGGGACACCCAGCTGCCAGGCAGCACCTGGTAGGTACTGCACTGCAGCAGGACCCCATGTGGGCCACAGGGGTGCCCATGGGGGGGTGGTTGACGGCTGGCAGCTGGGCAGGCCATAGCCATGCTCGGAGCTGTGCTCCACGCCATGGCTGTGAATGCCCGCTGGGGCTTGCTAAGGTGGTTGTTGCTAAGGTGGTTTGATCACAGTGTGTGAAGGCGGGCAACCCATAGCTCTTGACAAAAACACGCAAGTCTACCCCTGCGTAACAATCTGTCTGCTGGTACATTATATGTTGCTTCATACCCCTGCACTAGTAAAGGCCCTGCTCTGCCTAAAAAAATTCCTTCACTTGCCTGTTACGTTGATTGCATGCGTCTTCAACCTTGGAGTATCCTGCCCAGCCAGATTCAGCCTGCATGATACCGCTGACCAACTTCCTGCTGACCAACTGCCAGTTGGTTGCAACTTGCATGTGCCAACACAGAAACAACTATCCTGCAGCCAACAGTTGAAGAACAAGTGAAATTACGAAAGGAAATTAGCCTTGGGTTTAATATGCTTGGAGTTGGGCTAATTTTTTGAGGGGATGCACGCAAAAAAGCAAGTCAAAAGCATCAAGCAAGACACTGCACCTGCATCAGCGATGCTCAATGCTCAATATCGAGTTGGCGGGTATACTAGAGATGCGGTGTCCTACTTCTGTGCAACAATACGTTTTGATTTCCGCAATTATATCCGCATCATATTTGATCATCAGAGCTTCGTGCGTGTGGCCGCCCCTTAGTTTACACCGTCGACGTGTGGAAGGCGCGCTTCTGAAAACAGCCACCGGTCACCGATAAATATGGATAAGGCTTAAACACGGGGGAAACGTTTAACGGATTTGTACCCACGCCATTGCTCGTCAAACGCCCCCGCCAGCTTCTTGTTTTTAAACGTGGCTGACGTACTCCCGACGACAGAGTCTCCCGTTGCGTGCCGCTTTGCAGGCAAATTGGGCGTACCTGCAGCCTTCATCTTGATAAGTCAAGCCGCTTTTGTCGCTGCTGACCTTGAGCTGCGGCGGAAGGGTTCTTTCGGCCTCTCCGCTGCACAGCGGATAGGCCGTGCCTTGCCCTTGCCCACTTCCTGACTCTCAGATCATCTATGCAAGCTGCTTGATGTCTTCATTCAAACTGAGACTGGCTAAAACCTTTTTGTTACGCTCAACATTTTCCAGTCGTTTGATTTCATACTGAACGAGCATGGTTTATACCTGGCTCAGTGTTTTGGCGGGTTGAGTTTTCAAAGAGGTCGTCCAAGCCTGCGCGAGCTTCTCTGCCCTTCACCCGCCAGGGGCGCACTCCATTCCCGCCAGGGGCGCACTCCATTTCCGCCAGGGGCGCCCGCCATTTTGCGGTGGGCAGCGACCAAAAACTCCCGGTAGGCTGGTTTTTAATTATTCAAACTAACCTTTCAGACCCACCGCAACTAGCCTTAAGTTTGTACGAGACAATAAGAGAGTCACGGTTAGGTCTTTACGTCGTGTTGAGGATTGAACATAAATTCGCAAGTGTGGTTGACGGTTGGTTTCAGCGGTATAATGGACCGTGAAGGCGACAGGAACGACAAGCCGCAAGGCCGCAAGTATGAAGAATGCTTTGCCCATCATACACTGTGGTGTGGAAGATCAGCTAGTAGCGCTTCCAGGCGGTCTGCACGGTTGAGAAAAAAGGAGCCGCCGTACGTCTGCAAACAAGGACGCAAAGAGAGGTTTTGCACGGAGAGATACTTGGCTATGCACATTTGCGAGGTCAACAACAAGCGCAAAGTAGGTTGATGTCGCTACTTGTTTTGCTGAAAGTGTTTGGTATCCACACTACGTTATCCCAACTTTGGAGCTTGCCCCCCCCCCCCCTTCCCCGCCATGCACACACAGAGGGAGTATGGAAAAGCCAGCAATGAAGTCAAGGAAATTTGGAAACATTACGGGGGAAGAACGACGCAACCCGCAACCACAGAACAACGCATTCCCCATACATGTGCCAGGTACCCTATCAAACCTGCAACCCACAACCCTACCAAGCCCGCGACTCTATCAAGCCCGCACCCTACCTAGCCCGCAACCCGCAACCCTACCAAGCCCGCAACCCCGCAACCCTGTCAAGCCCGCAACCCGCAACTCTATCAAGCCCGCAACCCGCAACCCTATCAAGCCCGCAACCATACCAAGCCCGCAACCTTGCAACCCTGTCAAGCCCGCAACCCGCGATCCTATCAAGCTCGCCACCCGCAACCCTACCAAGCCCGCAACCCACAACCCTATTAAGCCCGCAAACCAGAACCCTATCAAGCCCGCAACCCGCAACCCGCAACCCTATCAAGCCCGCAACCCTACCAAGCCCGCCACCCACAACCCTATCAACCCGCCACCCGCAAACCTACCAAGCCCGCAACCTGCAGCCCTATCAAGCCCGCACCCCGCAACCCTACCAAGCCCGAAACCTGCAACCCTATAAGCCCGCAACCCTACCAAGCCCGCCACCCGCAACCATATCAAGCCCGCAACCCTATCAAGCCCGCCACCCGCAACCCTATCAAGCCTGCCACCGCAAGCCTACCAAGCCCGCAAACCGCAGCCCTATCAAGCCCGCCACTTGCTCCGGCGCTCATGCCGACGCCGCCGGCGCCCGTACCTAGCCGGCGGCGCGCGTGCCGACGCCGCCGTGGCCAACGCTTCCCTAGAGGCCTTACCCGTGCCCGCACCGGCGCCGCTGGCACCCGTACCCGCCGGCGACGCCCGCGTCGCGCCGTGGTGGCCACCACTTTTCTAGATCCGGCGCTCCTGCCGCCGCCGCCGGCGCCCGTACCTAGCCGGCGGCGCGCGTACTGACGCCGCCGTAGCTAGCATTTCCTGAAAGGCCTTTCCTCTACATGCTCCTTATCATGGTGGGCCTGTTTTCTGGGCCTACCCACCTGCCATTTACTGGCCCCTTGTCTTTATGACCACCTTGCCCTTGTGGCCCCCCGGGTTTCCGGCTTTTTGGGTTGGACTCGGGTCGTTCCTCGTGCTTGCACGATCTGTAACGATTCTTAAAAAAAAAAAAAAAAAAGAGGACGTCCTTTGGGTGGGCGCTCCAGTATTGGCCAAAGTCGGGGTTAAAGTTGAGGGGGCTGGCAAACCGCTCTTTGGTAAGGCCCAGGGCAGTTCTAAGCGAGTGCATGGGGCCTTTGGGTACTGCCCAGTGGTTGTTCATTTTTACCTTGCCTGTAGCCCCATGTGAGTTGTTGCCTTCTTTGTATCGCAGCAGTAGCATGGCTACGTCCGCAGCAAATGATCCAGCTGTGTGTTTCCTGTGGGTGTCAGGGTCCACCCTCTGTACCTGGCGGTACCAAGATTGGAGGATGGCGAGGCGTTCTAGGGTCAGGGTGCCTACAGTTGCGCCAAGTGGGTTGTACACAGCTGCCAGTGTGTGGGTGTGCCACGACCGATATGACGCTGGGCCTTTGTGACCGGGTTCATAGAGTGGGCTAAAGGTTTCTATGTCTCTAATTTGTATGTTGTATCTTCCGGTTGGCACGGTGTCAAGGTGGGGGTTGACAGGGTCAGTGTATATGGCGAGTTTTTTCCTGATGGCCTGTCCCACCGTTTTGGCATATGTCATGTCCTGGTTGGGGCCCCATATCCCTTGTTGTTGTAGATTGGTCAAGTGTGAGTCTGGGCGGGCAGCCGGTGGGTGTGGGGTGTGCTGTAGTTTGATGTACTCATCTATTTCTGTGCCCAGGCCGTCCTCCCTGAGTTTTTCTTCTAGTTCCAGGGATGGGGCAAATTGTGCTATATAGACTTTGGTTTGGGTGACATGTGGGGCCTCGTTTAGGTCGCTTGCCTGTCTTCCCGGGGTGCTAAGGTATGCAGAGCAGTCAGGGCAGTGCCATTGCGGTGGGAGTTGTTCTGGGGGCTCGAGTACTGGAGGGTCAAGGCACTGGCCGTGCCATACTGTGTGGCAGCCTTCACACACTAGATGCTGACCGCCGTCACCCTCACGTGTCTGCCCATCCCCACATATTTCGCACTTGGGGTCATGGTCTTCCATACCCTCCCCTTTGAGGAACGGTTCATCCACCGGGGTGAGAGGGGCGGCCAGGGTGTAGCCTAATTTCTTATACAGTTCAATTTCCCAGAGGGGGTGCGTGCTTGGGCCCCAATTGACTTTGCAGCAGCGCTGTGGGGTGCCACCGCCCCCAAGGCTGTACATACCTGCCAGCCCATATAGCTTGAACATGTGCGAGGTGCATGTTGCCGCCACTGCTTTGGCAGCCGTGTGCATGTTGTTGGGGTGTGTCGCGTATATTTCCAGCATCCTGGAGTACCTAGAGGTTGTCTGGTGTGTGGCGGGGGGAGTTGTGTCAGGCATCGGGCGCCTACGTTTGTATTGGGGTTTGGGGTTGGGCCGCCTTTTGGTCCGTGTGGATGGGCGTGTTTTCCCGCGTTTCGGGGGGGGGGGGCCATCGTCTGTGTGATCATTATTTGGTGCAGGGCTGTTGGGGTTGGTGGTAAGTGCTTGCAGCGCTTCCCTAGGGATGGGTGCTGGTATTTTACTGTTCTGCTTGGAGCAGTATGTGATTATGCTTGGCATGCGGATGCGGGCAACTGGCTCGGGTTGGCTTGGCGGGGGAGGTTCTGCTTTTGACATGGCTGTGAGGTAGATCGGGTGAATGGTGCGGAGTTCTGGGCCTGGTGCAAGGGGGAGTGCTGCCAGGCTGATGTACCCTTCTGAGTTCGGGTCGTCATGTAGCATTCCTGCAAGCCTGTCTATGGCCAGTTTGTGCTTTTTCCCCACTCCCATGTATGTGAGTGTCAGCGCATGCCTTGAGATTATGGTGTTTGTGCGTGGTTCCGTTACCTGCTGCAGTGATGAGATGCCCAGATCCAGGAGGGGGAGGACTACCTGGGCTGGTTGTATCTTGTTCCACCTGGTTCCTGCGGCGCCACGGAGCGGGCCCAGGAGTGAGGCAGTGATGTGGGCGTGGTGTAGGGTGTGGGTGGGGATGCCTGATTCTGTGATGGCCAGTCCTGCTTGCTGCATGTATGAGATTTGTCTGGCCCTCATGCAGTATCTGGCCGCTTGGGGCTGTTCAGTGTGTGTGCATCCTTTGACAAAGTCCAGGCTGTCAGGGATGGAGGCCCTGGTCACAACCCCAAGGGTCCCTTGCCGACGCATGGAGTGGATTATTGACTGTGTGCATATCCGTACATAGTCAGCCATTAGTGAGGTCGCTCCTAGTCCAAACTGTGCTTTGTGTTCTCTTGCAATAGCATTGGGCAGGCCGTTTGGGAGGCGGTATGCTGTTTTGTATGCTTTGCTGATCACCCTGTCTAGTGCTGCTAATTGCTGGTCATTGTATGGGGCCACGGGGAGGGGGTAGGTGGCAGTCGGGCGTACCACTGACTCGATCAGGCGTTCCTTCTGTTGTACTCCAGCCCAGGAGGTACTGATCCGTGCGGCCTTTTCCCTGAGTTTGGCCAGTGCCTGTTTGAATTGCGGTCGCCAGTCAAGGGTCATGGTGAGTGTGACTCCAAGGAGTGTGACAGGTTGGTCAGGTTCCACATACTTGACAGCACTACCCTGCATTTTGATTGTGTTTTCAAGCAGTGCCTTTAGTTTCGCTTTTTGCACATTTATGCCCGTCGTGGTTCTGTCCCTTGGTGCCACCGAGGAGTAGCACATACCTGTGACTAGTGTCTTCTTTGGTTGTATATCCATGTCTGCCCAGTTGGCCCACGTACTGAGCTTCTCCGCCTGTATTTTCAGGTCGGCCACAGTGTGGGTGAGGGGTGTGAGATCATCTGCGTATGCCCCCGAGCTTATTTGATGTTTCAGTTTGTCTTCCCCTTTGAGGGTGCCCAGTTGGTATCCCCGTCCCCCAACATGGAGCCAGCGGAGGATGGGTTCGAGGTATATGATGAAGAGGAAAGGGGAGAGAGAGTCGCCTTGGAGGGTTCCTCTGTCAACGTTTATTGCGCATGTGTCACCGTGCGGGGTTTTGATGGTTGTCTGTGCACCAGTATATAGGTTTTTAACCACCTCTATTGCGTCCGTAGGGAAGCCTAGGTCATACATGATCATGAGCAGCTTGTCTTGGTTTATCTTGTTGAACGCTAGAGTGAAATCTATCAGCAGGGCAAATATATCCTGACCTGTTTGGTAGGCATCTTCTAGAGCGTGCACCACCAGCATTAGTTGCTCTGCCGTGCTCCTTTTGGCCCTGAAGCCGGACTGCTGCTGACTCAGGATGCCGCTGAATTCTGCATAGTCAACGAGGGCGCAGGTGATCACCTTAGTCCAGAGTTTGTATATTGTGTTGGCTAGGGAGATGGGTCTGTAGTTGTTAATGTCCATAGGGTCGCCCTTACCCTTGTATGGCAGTATGGTGTTGGTGGGTTGCCATTGGTTGGCTGTGATCCCTGTTGCCCACATGATTTGGATGAGGCCATGTATGGCCTTCTGGAGTCTGGATGGGAGGAGTTTGAGTATCTCGTTGACTATGCCATCTGGCCCTGGGGCTTTGCCAGTGCTAAGGGTTCTCAGGCAGGTGTTGAATTGTGCCTCATCTGCTATTTTTTCATGGAGAAACTGTCTAGGTCCTTTTACGTATGTCTCAAGTTCGAACCGATCAATCCCATTTGTGTGTGGGTAGTCCCTGTCCACCTCACTAGGGAGGTATTTCCCATGCTTTTCCCCACCAGGGGGTGCCAGCAGGGTTGTGTAGTGGTCCTCTACTATTTGTTTGATTTTGTTGCCGTCAGTGGTGATCGTCCCATTGGCAGTCAGGAGGGAAGTGAGGTTACCTTTAGGTTGTGTGTCGTCTGTGGTACCGGTGATGCGCTTAGTGGTCTGCTTCTGGTGGCTGTCCAGCAGTTGTCTGTTCCTGTCTTTTTCACGTTGTGATGCGAGGGTGGCATGTTGTCGGTCAATGCGTGTTATGTCGGTGCGGATTGTTTTAGCAATGTCTTTGAGTCTATTCACTTTTCCTGCAGCGTCAGCTGTGGGGTCTGTTAGCACTGTTTGTGCCTCAGTGGGTAGCATCTCATCTATTTGCGTCAGGGTATTTTCAGGGAGTTGTTTGAGTTGGGTGATGGCGCCTCTGACGGCCTTCCATTCTTTGACTAAGCGTGTGCGGCGTCTGGTGGGTTTTCTGGGGCGGAAGTGAGTGCCTCCTTGGTAGGTGGTGGTGGTTGGGCATGCTTGCATGGTGATGTCTTTGGACAGTGTCAGGACATGCATCAGGTCAGTTGCTAGTTCTGTCACCACTGTTGAGGAGGGTTGTCCCTGTATGTCTGTTAGGAGGTGGACCTGTCTGCCATCTATGTTGTGGGTTTTGGCCCTGTCCCAGTGTTGTGCCACTGGGCCTGTTACTATCTGGTCAATGCGGGTGCATAGGGTGTCTATTTCAATGGCGAGATCATGTTCTATTGTGGTTCTGGCTTTGGCAGCCGCCTCTTTGGGAATCGGGGTGACTAGTTTTACTATGGGCGTAAGGGTAGGGGGCGGTGGAGTGGGGGGGATGTGGATGCCCATCCTGGTGAGGTTAAGGGTAGTTATCAGTGGGTGGTGATCAAGGACTGTGTGTGGGGGTGTGTGCACTATTTGTGTGTGTGGGGGGCCCACGTCCTGTGCCCTGTCGCCAGGGAGGATGAGAACATCGTCTATTCTGCTGCCAGCAACAAATGTTGGGGGGCGGGTACCAGGGATGCTGGTCAGGGAGTTGTCCTTAACAAAGCGTTGGTGAAGTTTGTCCAGGGCATTTAGGGGGGTGTGTCTATCGCTGGGGTACAGGGCTGCGTTCCAGTCTCCTAGGAGGATTAATGGTTCACCAGCTTGTGTTGCTGGGTTGATTACCTCCGTGGACAGGTACGTGTATATGGCTTCCCGCTCCGCAGTTGTGTGGCTCGGGGAGAGGTAGGCACCTACAAGGTGCCAGGGGGGATGGTGTTTTCGATTTAACGTGAGGTACAGGAGTTGGCCAGCTAGGTTGTTGGGAATTTCTTTGCGTTGGGCTTTCAGGTGCTGGCTTAGGTGGCGTTTGACTGCAATGGTGACCCCCAGTCCTGAGGTATGTGGCATGTGCTCATGGTGGATGCAGTATTCCCTTAGAATGGACCGGAGTTTGGGGGTCCTCCTGGCTTGGGCCGGGAGACGGGTTTCAGTTAGGACTATTATGTCGTTGTCCAGTGGGCTTTCAGGTCTGCCTGGGTTGAGCAGTTCTAGCTCATGCAGATTTGAGGAGTGGGTGATGCTTCTCATATTAAGTGTGCCTAGCGAGAGTGAGGGGGCTAGCTCCTCTTCTGGGGGATGGGGTGCATCGTTGGGTTGCTTCAGCAGCTCGGCTGGCTGGGCATTTGTTATGCAGCAGTGCAGGGTTTGTTGTTTTAGGCGTGCGGGCTTGGCTTTTCTAGGTCCGTGTTCGGCCTGTCTGTGTTGTGTGGGTGCGTTTGGGGAGGTGCCACTCTCTGGGGGGGTGTCAGGGTTTTGGGTGGGTTGTGGTGTGGGCGCTTGTGCTTGTTCGGTTTCTGCTGTGTATATACGTGTGAGCCTAACTGGTCTCGGTGGATCTGAGTCAGTGTCCATCAGCTGTGGGTTGCCATCAGGGTGGGCATGTGGCAGTTCGCTTGGTTTGGGAGGGCTAGGAGATGGAGGGTGGGTAGCAGTGGGGGTAGGGTCTGCTATCCCGAGGCGCCTGTTCTTAAGTTTCTGGGGGGTTTGTCGCCTGAAGAAGTTATTTATGTTCTGTTGGGTTTGTTTTGGGGCAGTAACTTTGTTGCTTTTGTAGGTCGAGGGTTTCCTCACCTTGCCAGGGTGCCTCTGGATGGGTCTGCGTGCCAATTGTGGGGCCAGCATGGTGGGGGGATCCTCCTGCATCGGTTTGGGGGGGGAGTGTTCTTCAGTTAGATCCATGGCTACTGCGGATGGGGCTGGTTTGGTGTCATTCCGCAGTGTGGGGAGAGGGGGGAAGTGTGTCTCAGAGAGGTCCATGGCCACTGCGGGTGGGGGGTTGGCATTGGGTGCTGGCTGGGGGCGGTCCGTTGGCGTTGTGTCGGGCCCAGGGTGGGCAGTTGGGTATAGTGTGGCGTTATGCAGTCTGATCAGGTCTGCGCAGTGCTTGCTGAGGGAGGCTATTGGTCTGTTGGAGAATCTGGTAAACATTTCAGTGAGGATGTTGTTGACATGCGTGTAGTGGTGGTGTTGTCCTTGTTGTGTTAGCAGTGCTTCTATTGCCACGATTATCCAATACCCGCACGACCAGGAGTCATTCTGTGGGCAGTGGGGGAGGGTTATTGTCTTCCAGGCAGGGTGGTGCCTGCGGAGTGTGCCTGTGAGTTTTGCTTTGAAGCCCCCATTAGTTAGTTGGGAGTCGGATTCCTGCGTACCACTTTTGATGTGGTTCCACATGTCCGGTCCGAGGGGGTCCAGTAGGCAGGCTTCATGTGTTGCTGGGGAGAGTAGTACTGCTCTCCAGTGGTGTCCATCTACAACGGGAATGATGATGGGGTGCTCATCTGTGAGTGCATTGTTGATGCTGTTTGCTCTGGGTCTGGGCACTTCCCACATGTCATCCCACCGTACTGCCTCTTCTAGGTTGCGTAGGAGCATGGCTGGGGCCAGGGTTGAGGTGACTAGGGTGTTGCCTGGGTAGGTGTATGCCAGTATTCTTGCACAGGCGTCTATTGAGTGTTCCCCCAATCTGGCGTCTCTCCCAGTATTACTAGAGTGCCAGGGGAGGGGGACTTCACTTGATCCAGCTAGTACTGGTCTTATGGGGGAATTATCAATACCTTCTATTGGGTTATCAGCTGTCTCACCTGCTGGGCCTCCACCACAGAGGGGGGTGCGTTTCAGCTCTGGGATGGTCTGGGTTGGTGCCGTTGGTTGGTCTGCCTGACTTTGCTCCTGTGCGTCTTGTTTCTCATTGGTATGGGGGGGGGAGGGTGTATCTGCTTGTTTCTGGGTGGAGTACTTGTGGATGAGGCGGCGCAGTTTTAGCTCAAGTTTATTGTGTTTGGAGAGTCTGCCGCCAGCTGCCATGGGGGGGATGAGGGCGGGGAAGGGTCTGAGCAGTGCCAGGGGTCCTAGGGATAGCAGTCTGTTTTGCGTCTTGTGGTGGAGTGGGAGGGGAAGTTTTTGGTAGAGAGGGTGGCACCGTCTAAGTCTGCGTCTTATTTTATTAACACGGTTTGTGCTATGGTGTACTCTGATTACTGCCAGGGTAGTAGCAAGCATCAGTGCCGTCTGGGGTGCACTCCAGGCGATGTGGCTGGTTGCATGTCTGGTGGCGGTTATGCGATATGCAGCGCAGGTGGGTTGGGGTGGCATGGTGTGGCCAGCTATCGGGAGCATGGGTTCATGGTAGGTGGGCGGGTTGGTGTTGTCACTGGCTAGTGTATGGTTGGCGCCGGATGTGTGTTGTGTGTCTGGTAGGGGGGGCTGTTGAGTCTTCCACAGTAGTTTTCTGTGGGGGTAACTATGTGCAGTTATCACGTTGGGGGTGAGGTTGTGGTTCACGGTATGTAGCGTGGGGGGTGGGGTAGGGTGTATGCTGTGAGTAAGAGCAGCGAGCCCTACTATGTATTGCGCAGTCAGGGGCGGCATGCGCTTACTGGTCAGTGTAGTGAGGGTTAGGATGAGTGGTCTCATTACATAGTAGTAGAATTCTGTGTGGTGGATGGAAGTAAAAAGCTGCAGTGTGGAGTTC
>JAUBNV010748404.1:0-11311 GCA_032354855.1 Desmognathus mavrokoilius | reverse complement strand
CCCGCAGCTGTTTATTTTTACGGTGCGGGCGCGTTAGCGCCGGCGCGTGAGGGCCTTCTCTCTGGGCCTGTCAGTGCCTGTCTGTGCAAGGCTGTGTGAGGGCCTCCTGTTGAATTAGCCCATTATTCTTATTTGTGGTGAGTCCCCTAAATATACTCAGCCGTCTCAACTGGTATATGTTTTATGCTGATTTCTTCTCCCCTTGTCCTGTGTTAAGTTTTACTTGCTCACTAATATCAAGTCTTGCTGGCCTATTAGTACCAATCCTTATTAGTGCTATTATGTCTCTACACCTGAAACAGGACGGCTGGTCCGACTGCCTGCGCATCTGGGAGGGCTTATCTTTCCCTCTCCCAGAGAAATTGATTCCCTTTAGTACCGTATCATTCCATGACCCCTGTGACTTAGACCTTTCTTACAGTATGGATAACTGCTCTCTATTACCGCATCCAGATTATTCACCTAATGTTAGCACTATTTCCCTCCCATGTCATTTCAATTCTTATACCTCTGACTCTCCTGTGTTTGCATCCCCCGATGTATGCCTTAATGATGTTCACCTCAATAATAATAATCTTTCTCACTCGCCACCTACCTCTTATCCATTTAGTCTTCCTGTTTCTGACATGTCTGTGCCCTTGCCCTTAGACAAGGGACTTGTCTCCGCTAACTCCAATATTACTAATGTCCCTCAACAGTTACCTACTCCCGTTAAGTTTTTAAAAGGGATCGATGACCCTATAACTATCACTCCCTCTGATTCCTCTGACATCACCTGGTCACCTTCCCCAGACAAGGACTCCTTCACGTCACCTAGCTCTGCAACTAAGCCTCATGCCTTACAATGTGCCTTACTAAATACAATCTCCCTTCCCAAACATGCTACAGAAGTGGCTGATTATTTAGACGAGTCCCAGCTGGATATTCTTTTTCTAACTGAGACATGGTTGCACGAAGCATCGGGCCCTATACTTTCAGTAGCTATTCCCAATGGCTACTCCATCTTTAGAGCTGACCGCAAAAGCGGTATCGGGGGCGGAGTTGCTGCAATCGTCTCCAACCGTCTGCGATGTCATTCTATTACTGCCCCGAACATCGATGGCTGTGAATCTCTTCACCTAAAAATCCTTGTCTCCCCATCAACAACATTTAATTTCTCTTGCATTTATAGACCCCCTCCCGACATGCCTGATTTTCCTAATCTCCTTATGGAAAGTGTGGAGACGCTCACCACTAATAAATCCTACAATATCATCCTAGGTGATTTTAATTTAGGATTTCAAGATCCGAAGGATAGAGCGGCCTCCAAATGCATAAAAGTCTTAAGAGACCACGAGTTTACCCAACATATCGTCAACTCCACTCATATATTGGGTCGCACTATCGATTGGGTCGCTACCAACAGAAATAAAATTGAAAACATCAAAGTAACTCCTTGCATCTGGTCTGACCACCACATTGTGTCATTCAATGTTGCTCTTCCCCCTGATCCAATTTCCTCGGTCCCGGCTATTAAACAGATTTCCTGTCGGAATGGAAAGAAAATCACTTCAGTTTCTATGCATCCCTTCCTGGCCGCACTTAACACGCCCCAAGTGGCAGACATGCAACTTGCTGACCTGGTTAATCTCTATAACACTACCCTGACTGATGCTCTTGATACAATCGCCCCGCTGAAATCTAAACCAGCTTGCAAACTAAGACCACTTGCCATTAATTCCCTACTGGTCCAAAATCTCCGTAGAGACAAGCGCTCAGCTGAAAGAAAGTGGCGTAAATCCGGATCATCTGACGACAAACTCTTATGGCGAGATGCTGCTATTAAATATCGTGCCGCCATCCTCGAGGAGAAGAAAGTTTTCTTCGCTTCCCGGATCTTGGGCGCAAAAAACTCCACCTCCGAACTTTTCAAAATCTTAAGAGGTCTGGAAAAGAATCACGAACCAGATTCCAGCCCTACACCATCCAATACCTGGTGTTCCTCTATCAGTACTGCCCTTAACGACAAAATTAAAAAAATATACAATACCATTGAACTCAAGAAGGCCTCTCTTCCTGCAACTTCTCCGATCTCTAGTAATCCCACTACTTTAACTACTGCAACTTCTCCGATCTCTAGTAACCCCACTTCTTCACAGTCCTTTCAGTTTTCTCTTGTCACAGAGGAAGATGTAAAAAATGTCATCACCAATCTTAAATCCACAAATTGCTCCATGGACATTTGCCACAGCAAGATTATCAAAGAATGCACTCCCGATCTCGTAACAATCATCACGGCCATAGTTAATAAATCCCTAATGACCGGGGAGATTCCCAAATCTATCAAGTGCACAAGCATCACACCACTGCTAAAGAAACCATCCCTTGACCCTTCTGACCCCAAGAATTACCGCCCAATTACCAATGTTTGCTTCCTGTTAAAGATTTTAGATAAAATTGCTTACATCCAGCTCCATAAATTCATCCTTGACAATAATATTCTTGGGAAATATCAGTCTGGTTTCAGACCAAATCACAGCACTGAGACCAGTATGCTGGATATTCAGTCTAACATTCTTCAGAACATGGATCAAGGGAAAGCCTGCCTCTTGATGTTCTTGGACCTGTCGGCGGCTTTTGATGTCCTCAATCACGACATTTTACTAAATAGAATGACCTCCCAGCTCAATCTTGATGACATTACTAGGAAATGGTTTCATGCCTTCCTTAGCGGGCGCACCTCCTCTGTTTGTATAGACCAATTCTCCTCTCCACCGACTTCTATTGAACAGGGTGTACCGCAAGGTGCCTGCCTTTCACCAATGCTATTTAACTTGTACATTAAGCCACTTCACGACCTTTTGGTTTCAAGAAACATAATGTTTCAAAATTACGCAGATGACACTCAAGTCATCTTCAATCTTTCGGGTGATCATTCTATTGACACCCGTACAGTCAATGAGACACTTGCTATCATTTCAAACTGGATGACTGAGTGTTGGCTCTGTTTGAACTGCGATAAAACAGAGTTACTCCTCCTGGCCTCCACACACATGAAGAAAAGTCTTGGGGATGACTATCAGTTCATGCTTATTGATACTTTTAAAATTCCAATTCAATCCAAGGCTAAATCCCTTGGGATTTATCTGAATACAGAAATGGACATGGCAGCTCATGTGTCCTATACAGTCAGCTCGGCTAACTACTACATTCGTCTCCTGCGCCAGGTCAGACCTCTCTTGTCAGAATCAGAGTGTGCTACGATCGCCAGAGCCATAATTGGAGCCAAACTGGATTATGGGAATTCACTGCTGGCTGGCGCCTCTGACTTTCAGATTAAACGGCTTCAGGTAATCCAGAACACAGCTGCTCGCATCGTTTCTGGAACTACCCGCAGAAGTCATATCACTCCCATCCTTAAAAGCCTACACTGGCTCCCGGTCAAACAACGTATTAGATTCAAGGCTCTATCTACTGTTTTCAAGTGTTTTCACGGCCTGGCTCCATCCTACCTCTGCGAACGCATACAGCCTTACGCTCCAGCTAGAACTCTTAGATCTAGCTCTCACACCCGTTTGGCCCCCAGTCGGTTCAGACGCTCACGCCTTGGTGGCCGCCTATTTTCAAACATTTCAGCCGGCTGGTGGAATCTTCTCCCTGTGGCACTACAATCAACCAAAGACCTCTCTTCTTTTAAGAAGGGTCTGAAGTTTCTGCTCTTCTCTGAGCACTTCACCTGAACCCTGGCCTTCATGAACTCTTTTTTGTCTATTACTGACTTGGCCTGCTACATACTTCTCTTACGCCTGCTGATTTGATCTCGTTTGCCTTCTCTCTACTCTATTTAACAGCGCTTTGACGCCTGCGGGCTTAGGCGCTTAAGAAATGGGCTAATGTAATGTAATGTAAGAAACAAAATCCCCCCGAATCACTGACTCACTCACAATCCTTACTGGCCCTTCCTGTAGAAAGGGGCCTGCCTCCCCTCTTCACTATTTCTTACCCACCGGCCACCCCCTCGCCCTCCGACATGCTTCAACCTCCAGGTTCCTTGAACCCTTAGCCCCACTACAACCCAACTGTACTCACCTCCCTCCCGAACCCCTAGAATTAATAAAACTAAAAAAACTACCAAAAACAAAAGCCCTTCGATCCCCTGACTCACCTACAACCCTTGTGGGCCCTTCCTGTAGGAAGAGCCCACCTTCTCGCTCAGCTATTGCCCACCCACCGGCCACCTCCTCCCCTCAAAAACACTTCTCCCTCCAGGTCCTTGAATCCCCAGCAAACCCTTACTGTACTCATCCCCAAATCACTAGAAGGAATAAAGCTAAAAAAAAAAAAATCTACCAGAGACAAAATCCCCCCGATTCCCCCGACTCACCTGCTATCCTTGTGGCCCCTGTAGGAAAGGCCCACCCCCCTCTTGCCTATTGCCTGCACACCGGCCACATCCTGCCCCTCCAACATGCTTCACCCGCCAAGCCTTTGAACCCACCAGCCCCTCTACAAACCCTAACTGTGATCAACCCCCTCCCAAACCCCTAGAAGAAATACAACTGTAAAAAACTACCAGAAACAAAAGCCCCTGATTCCCCAACTCACCTACAAACCTAGCGGGCTCTTCCTGTAGGAAGGGACTGCATATCATTTGCCTATTGCTCGCCCGCCGGCCACCCCCTCTCCCTCCAACATGCTTCTCCTTCCAGGTCTCTGAACTCCCCAGCCCCTCTACAAATACTAACCTAAAAGCACTACCAGAAACAAAAGCACCCCAACCGCCTGACTCACCTGCTATCCTCAAGGGCCCTTCCTGTAGGAAGGGCCCACCTCCTCTCTTGCCTATTGCCTGCGCTCTGGCCACACTCTCCCCTCCAACATGCTTCACCCTCCAAGTCTCTGAACCCATCAGCCCTTCAACAAACTCTCACTGTGATCACCCCCGAATCCCTAGAAGTAATAAAACTAAAAAAAATACCAAAAACAAAAGCTCCCAGACCCCCGACTCACCTACCACTCACCACTCTCTCACCCTACCATTCCCTCATACCTTTCTATCCACACCTCAACTCTCACACTCAAAAATCTCACACTCCCACCACTTTCTAACCTCCGGCTACTCTGACCCTCTTACACCACCCCATCTTACCCCAGCCTACCACACTCTCACTCTACTATGATGCTCTCACCTTCCATCACTCTTATCCTCATAATCTCTCACACCCCACTCTCACACTACTACACCACTCTCTTACCCACTATTCTCTCACCACCCATGCACTCTCTCACCACACCACACTCACCACCTCTATCAAAATCCCACCACTTTCTGAACCCCCACTTTCCCCTCTCCACCTCACTCTCTCACTGGTATTCGCTCACCCCAAAATAGCACTACCCTACCGCTGTCACCACTTACTACCCTATCCCCACCTCACCCCACCACTCACCCACCACTCTCTCACCCCAAGGCCTCTCACAAAATCATAACTTTCACACACTGCCAACTTTGACCAATCTAACCCACTCACCCACCACTCTCTCACTTCAAGGGCTCTCACAAAATTATACCTTTCATACACTGCCACCTTCTAACAATCTAACCCACTCACTCGCATCTATTATCTTTCACCACTCATGGCACTCTTTCACTATTCCACCGAAACGCCCCTCTCTCACCATCCAACCACTCTATTATCTCCACTTTCTCACAGTCCTACAACTTACTCACCCCACTCTTTCATTCTGCCAAAATCTCACTCCCACACCTTTTCATCCCACTACTGTCTGAACACAATTCTCATCGCAGCATGTTTTCACCCGCACCACTTTCTCATCCCTCACTATACAAGTTTCACCTCACTACCACTGTAACTGTACCACTTCTCTCACGCCACATCACTCACACTCTGCCTCTCCTACTTTCTCACCACCCCAGCACTCTCACCCCCACTCTGTCAACACTCTACCATACTCACCCCACCATTCTCACTCACCATGTCACTCTCTCACAACTCACCTCTCGCTCCCCACCCCTCCCCTCTCACCCGTACACTATGAATCCCACCACTAATAGACCTCCACTCTCTCACCATCTCACCACTGTCTGACTTCCCATTCTCACCACACCACTGTCACCTAAAAATAATCCAACCACACCACTTTTTCCCGTGCACCCATGTCTCACCCGTACAACTCTCTCACTCCACAACTTTCACCCAACACCATTTTCACTTCCCACCACTCTTTGACTCTCCCAAGTTCTGACAATTTTACTGCTTTCCAACTCCAGCATTCTTTTTGACCCTCCCCAATCTCACCAGCTTGCTACTCTTTTGCCCAATGCAATCTAACCACCTCACTACTCTCTCACTGCACAACTATCTCAACATTTCTGTTCTCTCACATCCAACAACTCTGTCACCCACCACTCACTCACCACCCTACATCTCTCTTACCTCACCACTCTCCCACGCCACCACTCTCCCACGCCACCACTGTCTGACTCTCCATCTCTCGCGCTCATGCCATTCTCATCAGCCCACAAACTTCTTACCCCCCACCATCACCTTTCACTCTCCACTATCTCACTATCTTGTCACTATTTCACCACACCACGAAGCTGGTCCATAAACCCGCTTAGGCATAGCAACAACAACAATTGCCACATGATGCAGTTAGAGGGAAGGCAGATAAATTGAAGAGGCTGTAGGGTAGGGGAGGAGTGGTGGGATGGGTCGGTTAGTACTGCTTGGGCCCAGTACCCAGGGTAAGCAATCTGCATGGGGTGGGGATAAGGTCTGAGGTAGACAGGATAGGGTTAAAAGTATGAAGTGAGAGATAGAACTATCCTGAGAGGTGCTGCCTGTTGCTGGCTTGAAAGACTGGCTGAGCCGTAGCAATTCCTCTCCCCTCCTTCACCAATTACTTCTTAGGAGCCCATTACCAACAGCTAGAAAGTTGTTCCCTGCTAGTAATTAATAAGACACACGTTACCGTGCCTTACTGCCGCCTGGATCCATCGAATCTTCCAACTTCCAATGGGAAGTCTTGGCCCTTTTGGGAGTGACTCTACTTATCTGGCGGCTATCTGTATTGTCCCATCTATGCTGAGAATATCTGCTGTGTAGTCATTATTTTGCTCTTCGCATTCTTCCCAACTTCTTAACAGCTGCATAACAGCTGCTGTCCTTATTTGTCCGTCCTTTGTTGGCTAGACACCCAGTGCTCGGACATCACGAGGCTGCTTGTTAAATACCAAAAAAACTTTCCACCCTCCTTCACGGTCCCTTTCTGTAGGAAGGGTCAGCCTCCCCTTTTGCCTGGTACCCGCCCACTGGCTACTCTCTCCCCTTCCAAAAGACTTCACCCATCAGGTCTCTGAACCTCTCACCCCCTCTACAAACCCTAACTGCACTTACACCCCCTCCCAAAGCCCTAGAAGTAATAAAACTAAAAAACCTACCAGAAGCAAAAGCCCACGATCCTTGGACTCACCTACAATCCTAGTGCACCCTTCCTGTAGGAAGGGCCTGCCTCCCCTCTTGCCTAGTGCTCACCCACTGGCCACCCACTCCCCCTCAAAAGGGCTTTGCCCTCCAGGTTCCCAAACCCGCTGCCTCTCTACAAACCCTATCTGTACACACCCACCTCCCGAACCTCTAGAAATAATAAAACTAAAGAAAGCAAATGAAAACAAAAGCCTATTATCCCCCGACGCACCTACAACCTTTGTGGGCCCTTCCTGTAGGAAAGGCCTCCCTACCCTCTTGCCTATTGCCCCCCCATCGGCCACAATACCCCCCTCCAATACACTTCGCCCTCCAGGTCGCTGAACTCCCAGCCCCTCAGCAAACGCTAACTGTACTCACATCCCTTCCCGAACCCCTAGAAGTAATAAAACTAAAAAAACTACAGAAACAAAAGCTCCCGATCCTCGGACTCACCTACAAGCTTAGTGTATCCTTCCTGTAGGAAGGGTCTGTCTCTCCTCTTGCCTAATGCTTACCCACCGGCCACCCCCTCCCCCTCCGACATGCTTTACCCTCCAGGTCCCTGAACCACTAGCCCCTCTACAAACCCTAACTGTACTCAACCCCTCCCGAGCCCCTAGAAGTAATAAAACTTTTAAAAAACTACAGAAACAAAAGCCCACCATCTTTGGACTCACCTAGAATCCTAGCGGGCCCTTCCTGCAGGAAGGGTTCACCTCCTCTCTTGCTTACTGCCCGCCCACTGGCCACCCCTTTCCACTCCAACATGCGTTGTCTTCCAGGTCCCTGAACCCACCATCCGCTCTACAAACCCTAACTGTGCTCACCCCCCTCCCAAACCCCTAGAAGTAATAAAACTGAAAAAACTACCAGAAACAAAAGCCCCCAATCCTCAGACTCACCTACAATCTTAATGCATCCTTCCTGTAGGAAGGGCCTGCTTCCCCTCTTGTCTAATGCCCACCCACCGGCCATCCCCCACCCCCTCCAACACACTTTACCCTCCAGATGCCTGAACCCCCAGCCCCTCTACAAACCCTAACTGTATTCAAATCCTCTCAAGCCCACAGAAGTAATAAAACTAAAAATAAAACTACCAGAAACAAAAGCTTCTCAATCCCTGACTCACCTACAATCCTAGCGGGCCCTTCCTGTAGGAAGAGCTCCCCTCCCCTTTTCTCTACTGCCCGCCCACCAGCGACCCCAGCCCTCTCCAACACGCTTCACCCTCCAGGTACCTGGACCCACCATCCCCTCTACAAACCCTAACTGCACTCACCCCACTCCTGAATCTCTAGAAGTAATAAAACTAAAATAAACTACCAGAAACAAAAGCCCTCCGATCACCTGATTCACTTACAACCCTTGTGGGTTCTTCCTGTAGGAAGGGCCCACCTCCTCTCTTGACTATTTTCCACCCACCGGCCACCCCTTTCCCCTCCAACATGCTTTGTCCTCCAGGTCTCTGAACCCACCATCCTCTCTACAAACCCTAACTGTACTCAACCCCTCCCGAGCCCAGAGAAGTAATAAAACAAAAAAAAACTACCAGAAACAAAAGCTTCCCAATCCTCGACTCACCTACAATCCTAGCGGGCCCTTCCTATAGGAAAAGCTCACCTCCCCTCTTCTCTACCGCTTGCCCACCAGCGACCCCCACCCTCTCCAACACGCTTCCTCCTCCAAGTCCCTGAACCCCACAGCACCTCTGCAAAATCTAACTGTACTCACCCCCACTCCTGAACCCCTAGAAGTAATAAAACTAAAAAAACTACCAGAAACAAAAGCCCCCCGATCCCCTGACTCACATACAACCCATGAGCCCTCTTGCATACTGCCCGCCCACCAGCCACCCCCTCCCCCTCCAACACGCTTCGCCCTCCAGGTCAAAGAACCCTCAAGCCCCTCTACAAACCCTACGTGTACTCACTCCCACAAACTGCTAGAAGTAATCAAACTAAAAAAAGCTAACAGAAACAAAATCCCCCCGAATCACTGACTCACTCACAATCCTTACTGGCCCTTCCTGTAGAAAGAAGCCTGCCTCCCCTCTTCACTATTTCTTACCCACCGGCCACCTCCTCCCCTCCAACACACTTCTCCCTCCAGGTCCCTGAACCCCCAAACCCCTCTACAAACCCTACATTTACTCACCCCCACAAACTGCTAGAAGCAATAAAACTAAAAAAAGCTAACAGAAACAAAAGCCCCTGATCCCCCGACTCACCTACAATCTTTGCAGACTCTTCCGGTAGGGAGGGCCTACCTCCCATTTGCCTATTACCCGCCCACCAGCACCTCCTCCCCATCCAACATGCTTTGCCTTCCAGGCTTCTGAAGCTCTCAGCCACTCTACAATCCCTAACTGTACTCACCCCCCGAGCCCCTAGTAGTAATAAAACTGAAAAAAGCTAACAGAAACAAAATCCCCCGGAATCACCGACTCATCTACAATCCTCACTGGCCATTCCTGTAGAAAGGGCCCACCTCCCCTCTTCACTATTTCTTAACCACCGGCCACTCCCTCCCCCTCCGACAAGCTTCGCTCTCCAGGTCCCTTGAACTCTCAGCTCCTCTACAAACCCTAACTGTACTCACCCTCCCTCGCGAACCCCTAAAAGTAATAAAACGAAAAAATCTATCAGAAACAAAAGCCACCCCCCCGATCCCTTGACTCACCTACAACCCTCGTGGCCTTTCCTGTAGAAAGAGCCCACCTCCTCTCTTGGCTATCGCCCACCCACTGACCAACTCCTCCCGCTTCAACACACTTCACCCTCCAGGTCCCTGGACCCCTAGCCTCTCTACAAACCCTAACTGTACTCACCCCCAACACTATAAGTAATAAAACTAAAAAGACTACCAGAAACAAAAGACCCCTGATCCTGCGATTCACCTGCAAACCTCACCTTCCTGTAGGAAGGGCCCGCCTCCCCTCTTGCCTATTGCCAGCCTACTGGCCACACACTCCCCCTCCAACACGCTTTGCCCTCCAGCTCTCTGAACACACCAGCCCCTCTACAAACCCTAACTGTGATCAAACCCCTCCCGAAACCCTAAAATAAATAAAACTGTAAAAAACTACCCCCGACTCACCTACAATCCTCACAGACTCTTCCTGTAGGAAGGGACTACCTCCCATTTGCCTATTGCTCGCCCACCGTCCACCCCCTGCCCCTCCAACATACTTCTCCTTACAAGTTTCTGAACTCCCCAGCCCCTCTACAAATACTAACCGTATTTACCATCTTGCTGAACCCCTAGATGTATTAAAAACTACCAGAAAAAAAAGCACCCCAATCTATCGACTCACCTGCTATCCTCGTGGGGCCTTCCTGTAGGAAGGGCTCGCCTGCCCTCGTGCCTATTGCTGCACTCTGGCCACACCCTTTCCTCCAACATGCTTCACCCTTCAAGTCTCTGAACCCACCAGTCCCTCTAGAAACCCTAACTGTGATCACCCCCCCAATCCCCAGAAGTAATAAAAATTTAAAAACTACTAAAAACAAAAGCCCCCAGACTCCCGACTTACCTACAATCCTAGTCGGCTCTTCCTATAGGAAGGCCCTACTTCCAATTTTCCTATTGCCCACCCAACGGCACCCCCTACCACTCCAAAATGCTTCTCCTTCAAGGTCACTGAACCCTCCTGGCCCTCTACAAACCCTAACTGTACTTACCATCTTCCCGAACCCCTACAAGTAATAAAACTAAAAGAACTACCAGAAACAAAAGCCCTCCGATCACCTGATTCACTTACATCCCTTGTGGGTTCTTCCTGTAGGAAGGGCCCACCTCCTCTCTTGACTATTTTCCACCCACCGGCCACCCCTTTCCCC
>JAUBNV010747297.1:0-11312 GCA_032354855.1 Desmognathus mavrokoilius | reverse complement strand
GGGAGAGCGAGAGCTGGAAAGGAGGGGAGTGGAGAGCCAGAGATAAGAGCAGAACGAAGGGAGCAGATGTAGTTGGCGAAGTCAGAGGTGGCTTCAACCAGGAGAGAGTCAACTAGGGAGAGGGAGAGGGGGAGGGGAGGCATGAAGCTGAGATAATGAATAATAAGTTCCTTGCCTGTAACTGTTGATCCCGAGAATTGTAATCTTTTGTAGATTACCTTGCTGCTACAGGCTCTGGCATCATCTCTGCCATGAAACCCACATCCAATAGAAGGGGGCTGCTATTAATTTTGGCAGTTGTCGAAACCAATGGGCCGAGTCTCTTTGAGTGAGTGCGGTGTGGGCACCACACCGAATCAAAGAGAAAAGCCACTGCATCGAACGTTGTGGTGGCCACCGCCCGATTCTTTTATAAGTATGCCCAAGCGGGCGTTGCACGCTCGGGGAACAGAGGCGGGGCAGTGGGAGGGGCATTAGCCTCTCCCACCGCCCATCCCGCCTTTACAGAATCGGCTAGTATGAGTCTTGTCATCTAAACGTGACTTCTTTCAATGTGTGTTTCAGAGAATTGGCATAGTCTCCCGGGGTAGTTGCAAATCTTTCAAAATTGGAGGTTAGAAAACCTTATACATTATTGTAAAGTCAACAACAGTTGTTTCCTGCCATAGACCAGAAGGTCCCACCGTACACGGCCAGTTGGTTTCTGACTCCAGGGATTGAGCTTCTTAATCTGTTCACATTCCACCTTAACCTAGCAAGTGAAATGATACCTGAAAAGGTGGGCTAAAGGCATAATCTCCATGAAATTATGGCAAAATATCCTGTATAGGAGTTTCCTGTTAATGTACCACTTCTCACCCTTAGCCGTGTTGCTGCCAAATATAAAGCCCTTTCTCTACTAGGCCAATTCTTTTCAAATTTGTCTACACCAGATGTGAGATGTTTTGTTCAATATTCTGTGCACCTGAATATAGTGTGATAAGTATTCATCTGTGCTAAATAGTTCCTATGATTTGTAGGAATTTATACCAATCAAACAGGGAACTACTACTGTGCAATAGAGGCCATTTCTCTGGTGAAACAGCCACTGGGCACTGCTAAGGGGCACCCCTTAGCAGTGCCCAGAAGTGGTTTTACTTGAGAAAACACAAATAAGCCCCTGTTGCAGTGTGGTGCCCCCCTGGGTGGCTCCTGTCAGCAACAGGCATCTTCCGGCCTATTTTCTGGTGACACAGCCACTGCTAAGGGGCACCCCTTTGCAGTGCCCAGTGGTGGTTTTACTTGAGAAAGGGCTGAAAGGCCCGTGTTGCAGTGTGGTGCCCCCTTGGGGGGTGCCACTCTGCAACAGGGGCCATTTCTCTGGTGAAACAACCAATGGGCATTGCCAAGGGGCACACCCTTAGCAGTACCCAGTGGTGATTTTACTTGAGAAAAGACCGGAAGGCCTCTGTTGCAGTGTGGTGCCCCCTCGAGGGCTGCCACTCTACAACGGGGGTCTTATGTCCTTTTCTCTTGTGAAACAGCCACTGGGCACCAGCCACCATGTGGTGCAACGGCAGGGGCACCACATGGCAGTGGGTGCCTTCCGGCATTTTTTAAAGAAAAACAGCCACTGGTCACTGCTAAGGGGTTCTTCCTTAGCAGTGCCCTGTGGCTGTTTAGTCAAAAAAATTGCCGGAAGGCAGCTGATGCTGTATGGTGCACCGATGGGGGAACCACATGTCGGCGAATGCCTTCCTTCATTTTTTTAAGCAAAACAGCCACTGGGCACTGCTGAGGGGGATCCCCTTAGCAGTGGCCAGTGGCTATTTTGCTATTAAAGAGGCTGGAAGGCACTCTTTGCAGTGTGGTGCCCCCACTGGGAGTACCACTCTGCAAAGGGTGCCTTTCTGCCTTTTTTTTTGGCAAAACAGCCACTGGGTACTGATAAGCGGCTCATCCTTAGCAGTGCCCAGTGGCTGTTTACTGCTCTGCCGGCTGCCAGGCAACAAGCATCATCTGTGAATGGTGGCATTGACACCATTCGCAGATGGAATGTTGCGACCTGTCCGTCATGCCTTATGCCAAGCTGATGCCAGGTATTCCAATTGCGAATGGCACACTGATGCCATGGGCAGATGGAATGCTGGTCAACACAGGGGCAATCCCTGAGTGAAATAGCACCGGTAGCATAGGTTTTCTCACCTGAAGGTAGTGCTAAAGCACCACCAACAGGATAGAAAACTAAAAAATGAAAAGTTTTGGACTGAACTGTCCCTTTAAAATCTACTTTAACTTGAAAGCAAATAAGATTTGACCAAAAACATACATTTCGTAGTGTGATAAAAAATGAGGGATTTCTGCATTACTAATTTGTTACCATATCCCACAGGAATCATAATGACCCCACCTTATCTATGGGGCTTGGGCCTTTGTGAGATGTGGGTTGAGGCTGAGAGTCATGCAGAGGTGTTAAAACCCTAGGATACGACTGGAGGATTAGAATTTGCAATAAGTGATGCAACAAAGACTTTCTTAGGGTGCTTTAGGGGCTTGGTATATGAATGATGCCAAAGTGTAAATGTCAAAATTTGCATAAAGGTGGACGATCGAGAAATCACAGGACAAGGTAAGCCAGATTAGAGCTAGGGGGTCAGGTCTGACTCCAGGAACCATAAATGAGCCGCCTAGCCAAGATTTGGTGGGTGCAGTGATACAGCATGGATCTGGCTTTAATCTAGCTCAGGTAAGTCAAGCTGAGGACATATATATACGTCCAAAATGTGGCAAAAAGAGCCAAATTTTAAATGGGATTTGCCATTAGCTAATGAAGCCCAATGACAGCAGCTAAGGGGTTAAGGGCATAGTCCTGTTTCGAGTCTCATTTGAAGAGCATGGTTTTGAGGGAGCGTCTGAAGTGCTAGTAAGATGGAGCTCCATTCCGCTGAGGACAGTGGGAAGGGAGCTCCAGAGGGTGGGCGCCACAACTCTGAAGGAGGCACCATCTGCTCTTTTTTAGTTGTACCTGGGTATAACCAGGGTGTAGCTGTGCATTCTGGTGAATGTGTGGCGTAGGTTGGTGGTGGAGCGGTAGGAGGGGTCAGTGTTAGAAAGGCAGCGGTAGGCAATGGATAGTGCTTTATACTTGATTCTATAGCTTCCTGGCAGCCAGAGAAGGTTTCTTCTTGCTTTGGAGATGCGTTCTTTTTTGCCCAAGCCTGTAGCTCCTCGAACCGTGTTGTTTTGCAGTGTTTGGAGTTTGCTAATGTTTTTTTGCTAGGTTCCTGCAAGTAGCACCTTGCAATAGTCCAGCTATGCACTGATGATGGCACGAGCTATGGCTGCGCAGTTAGTGTCTCAAAGGAAGGACTTCATCTGGTTGATGAGCCTCAGGTAGTATGATGATGGGAAGAAATGACTGCATACACTAGTCTGTTCATATAGACCGCAAGTGTCTTGAAGCATTTCGAGACTTGGATTACGTCATCGGAGATGGTGGATGAGGTAGATTCACCGGGTAGCTTCCTTAGCTTGCTGGAGGGCCCAATGATGAGGAGCTCATTCTTCTCATCATCTATGCCTGAATGAGGTCATAGATTCTGTCAAGAGTAAGGGAGTCTATTGAGTAGTTACCAGAGAGTCAGACAAGGATTTGTGTATTGTTCGTATATGTGACCCCCAGTGTGTCAATATCGTCGAAGAGTGACCTGGTGTATATGGTATAGAGTGATATTAAACATCTTTTCGGCAACTGTAAGTCCCTAGAAGTGGTCTTCGGATTTGTCACACAAGGACCTATTGCAATATTTAGTAAATGTTTTTAACAAAATGTCTTTCGTAAACATGGTGCACATCCATTGCCTTGTAACTGAGAGTTTTAAATTGGGGATGTGACTTTGCAGCAGTAAGTTCTAATTGTTTATTTTATTATTTAAATTCTTTTATAAACATTATTTACAGCAACAATAGCAAAGTGTTGAAGAGCTAAGTAAGGCAGCACCAAATGAGAAAGCGATAAGTGAAGATGTCAATGAGGGAAAGCTGAGTGAGAACGAGCTAGGTCAGGAAGAGTTAAGTGAGACAGGGTTAAGGGGGTGCTGATGTGGAAGAGGAAGGCTAGGGAAGCCTCATTTTGATGCAGTGTAGTGAGCAATTAGTGATGGGGCAGGTAGAGGGTCAGAAGAACTACATAGGGCAGGTGAGAAAGGTGTAGATAGGAGAGATATATACTACTGGTGTTAACTAAGTGTGGTGGGAGCTGCTCAGGAGCTACAAGAATCAGAGCTAGGTGGGAGGCAAGGCAGTGATTTTTGGTTGTTATACCAAGAAGGCATGCTAGGCGGCTCTCTTAAGCAGGAAGCTGTTGTGCGGGTACTGTCACGCGCTGCTCTACTATATACGGATTGGCTACACGGTGTTCTTCTATATTAGTTACAGTTCCATTGGCAGGGGAAAGCGGGTCCTTGGGGACTATGTCATGAGTAAGGCTAATGGCTGATGGGCCACTTACTGACAGAGCCTTTGCATCATTAAGTGGCATGTCTGTAATCACAAATGAAATACTGTGAACAAGAGACTGCAGGTCAAATTACTGGTTGGGAGGCAGAGAGTAGTTTAAGACACCTGGTGCGCGGGTGATCCAAGTGTGTGACTAAGAATATCTACGATGTCCGAATGCTCCCGCCATTGTTTGTGCAACCATTGGCCTTCTGAGCAGTCAGATGCTCATATTGAGTTTCTGTCATCATTCGGATGGCACTTGGCCTTTTATGGTAGCATCTTTGTTTGGGCTTCAGTTTACTGAGCCAGATTGTTGTCCTTTCCTGGGCAGTAATTGTCCATTCCTTCGAGTCATACAGTGGTCTCCTCTTCCGCTCCTGGGGTTTTCAACATATTTTGATATTTTTCTGTACCTTACATTCCTACTATCCTCATCCGTCTGTTGAATGCAGTTTGAAGGTCAACTTGTCGCTGATCTTGTCTCTCCCTCACATATAGGCCAACTAGTTCTGGTTGGCTGTGTACTGTGCAATGTGACCTATGACCCACCCAACTGCCACATAGTAAGACGAGGGGCCGTAACTTGGGTCTGGGATGAGGAGCTGAGATTAGTCACAGAAATTTGGGAAAGGTTTATTTTTCAAAAAACCACCTCCCCCCAAAATACCATGAAGTAGGCCCTTAGCTTCTGCTGGCAGTTCATGGAGCATATCCGGCTAGCTACTTGGGGGACTTCATAGTCTGAGGTTGTAGCATATAAACATAACTATATCATATCTCGATAATGTGACCCTTAGCCGCAAACCAGGAGAGGGAATGAAATCGGTGAGTTGAGCTGAGGGTGCAGTAAAGGGCAGCTGGGGTCCTGGCGGACAAAGTAACCATATTTTTAGTGAAAAATTATTATTGGAAAATCAGATTTGACATTGCAAAAGTGACATCCAGCCCTTCACCAATGCCCTTCCCCAAAGTAAGGAGCCTTTATATCTGTTGTCACTGCATAGAAGGTTCCCAAGTGTGCCAGCCTATAAAGGCCTCAATGGCATCCGGTAACAGTACAAATAACAATATTTTGCTTGTCTAAGACTATGCTCTAGGTGTCACTGGTACCAATGGGCAGGAGAAGCCTTGCACTGGCCCTAACAAGTCTCTGAAACTCCTGTCTCCTCCTGGTTAACACAGACAGACATCTCACTCACACCTACACCTTTTGGTTCACCACTCTCAAAACAGCATCTGCCATGTTCTCAGGCTTAAGGCTAGTTTTCTACTCTAGACCAACTGTCTCTAATCAGACATTAGAGAAAGCATACCTTAAGTGTCATGCTCAGTAACCGTTGGACTCATTTTAGTATAGGAAACGCTTAGGAACTGATTACGAGTTGGTTGTTAATTGAAAATCGTCAGTAAAAATGTCAGAAAAACAGACGGTTTTCAATTACCAACATATTACGTGTGTAATGTGTCGGTAAATAAGGGAAATGTTGGTAAATACCGACATTTCCATTACCGTGAGATTACAAGAGATTTACCGACATACAAATGTCAGTAAATATCTCGGTAATGTTAGTAAAATGAACCGCAGCTACATAGCTGTTGTTAATTTTCCAGAATCACACCTGGTGCCTCCAAACAAGAGGGGCAACACAGGGGTGAGTTAATTCTGCCCCAGTATGGCCTGAGCAGAATTAACTGTTTCAGTCCAGCCCAAGTAAAAGTGCCTTACGGGCACTTTTAAAGGGCTGGAGTGAAACAGTCGGTAAATACTGGATGACTAATAGAATGTCATCCAACATTTACCAACAGTTTTAGTTGAAAATGTCGGTATTTATAAAACTGTCGGTAATTACCAACATTTTTACCGATACTGACATTTTTAACTTGCAATCACTTGGTAATGTAATTACAGAGTTTGTTGGTGTCGGTAAAAATGTCAGTAATTATTGGCCGTTTTTACCGGCCAACTCATTATCAGGCCACTAGGCCCTGATTACGAGTTGGGTGGTAAATGAAAACCGTCTGTAAAACTGTCTATGAAGCTGTTTTACAGACGGTTTTACAGATGATTTTCATTTACCACCCAACTCGTAATCAGGGCCTTAGTGCACTAAAAAACAAAGACGTCAATAGCAAAAAGCCTTCACAGAACTCAGCCTCTCCAACCTCACATTCCACTTCCCAGCTTCCAGATCTCGCTGCATACTCACACATACACTCTCGAGTAGAGGGATCATATACAGTGTTTTGATTTTGAATTTGTGCCAAGGCTTACTTTTTACAGTATAAATAAATGGTGATAACAGGGAATTTATTTTTGTTTGATTTCTGCATAAGATAGGAAAATCTGAGGAGCAACTGAATGGATAGATGATGGTGATGTGGGCTTTGATACTTACTTCTGGTTTCTTTCTTTTTCTAGAATTTGGTGTATAACGTTGCAGCCGCAACTCTTTATATTACTGGGTTTATAACTTGTGCAGCAGCAGTGCAATCCGCAATTTCAGATGGCGACTACAATAAACGGGAAGCAGCATCGGTAAGTATATATGTGAATGCCGTCTGGATGGCAGGAACAGCTTGTACCATCCAGGCCTCCTCTCCTTTCTGGCTGGCATGAAGCTTTACAATTTCTTCAAAAAGAATTGCTGAATAAAAGTTTCTTATTTGCACAAATCCGGGAGTGGAGTGCGGTATGGAGTGTTCCTGAGTCGGCGTTTGTCCCCTAGAGGCGAATGGGGACGAGGCTTCGACTAGCTTGGACTTATGTATATATATATATATAGAAATATATATTCCAAAAGAAAAAGTATTCGGGTTAAGTGACCTTATAAGTGAGTTGATATATAACACAATTTATGAAACCCCTGTCATTTTTCAAGTGCTGTGAGTGGTTAAAACCATGTCATGTGACATGAACTTAGCCAATCAGATGAAGCAATGAACAGGGATAAAGCAAGAGCATGAGTATCAGCATGACAACCTCTGCAATACAAAGCATTGGACATTTCACTTCATGCATTACATACAATACTCAACATAAAATGGAAGATGAGGGGTTTCATAAACTAAATGCTGCCTGGGAGCGATTGGTGTATATACCATATTATACCCCCCCTCTGGAGGTTAAAATTCCCTCAGACAACGATATAGCCCTCGGCCTGTGGCCTTGGGCAATATCATTGTCTTCAGGAATTTTAACCTCCATCGGGGTGTCTAATATGGTATACACCCCTCCCTTCCAGGCAATATTTACAATATATAATGCACCAAAAGCTATGAAATACCATTTCTGAAATCTATCATCTTACCATTACTTGAAACCTAATACAAAGACTCAGAAACGCAACTTATCTGATACCTTACAATGTCCACTAGACCACCCTAACCTGAATTTGAGGTTTAGAGGCTTAGAAATACTATTTCTTATGTGTATCATGTAACCATTACTTGAAAACTTATTAAAAAAAGCCTCGGAAACACCACTTAAGTGATATCTTCCCATGTCAACTAAGCCTCTCTACTTTAATTCTGAACCTTACCACCAACACTTCAGAACTAAACAAGCAACAAGTATATCACAGTTTCTTCCTCTAATTGCCTTTGCTCAGTTGCTCTTCCCTTTCTCTGGTTATCTGACCATTCTCCACATTGCTCTGACCATTTTCTCTTTTCTCCGCTCCCTTGTCTCATCCGTCTCTCGCTGGTTTCTACTTTAGATGTCCTCTAAGTTGCTCTGCTGACTTGCCCTCCTTTTCCCCTGTCCCATTGATGTTTCTGCCTCTTTCTCACACCATGTTCTGTCTTCTTTTTTTATTTTTTTTAATTATTTTGCTTGTGTCTAAGCCCATTGGCGTCAAAGTGTGTCACGCTGTCATTCCTCCCATCTGTTCTAGCCCTCACTGGTTTCTACCTCAAACCTACTCTAAGTTGTTTGGCTGACCTGCCCCCACCCCTCCTCTGCTCCTCGAGCCTGTCTCCCTTCACTGTCCCTCTTCTCCATCCCAATCACCACTTTTATCTCTCCCTGGTTTCTTCGTCTGAAAGCCTAAACCTTGGCCCCTTCATGGCCCTGTCTTTCTCTGGCCGTGTGACCTTTCTCCCACTTGCTCCAGCAATTTTCCCTCTACATCACTCGCTACAGTCCACCATCTCTTCCTTTACTCTCTGGTATCTGTTGTTTCCCTCCTTTAACAGTCTCCACTCACTTTCACTCCACTTCTTGTAGTCCCCTCATCTTTCTCTCCTACGTCACCCCAATGTCTCCTTTCATCACTCTCTCATCTCTTCCATCTCTTCTTTCTCTCACCCACATCTTTCCTCTACCTCTTCTATGTGCATCCTCTCACCAGCTCTTCCCTTCCTCTGCCCCTCTGACTTTTCTCCCTTCACATTCCTATCTCTTCCATCTTATCTTTCACTCCCTGGTTTGTTTCTCTAACATCCCCTAGCTGCCGGCAATCGCTTGTCCTCCACTTTCTCAGCATCTCTGACCAGTCATCTGCTTCCTTTGAGCACTTTCCTTTTCCTTCACCCCTTCTCTGTCTTCTTTTTTTATTTATTTGCCTTTTGACACCACCTGCCTGTGGCCAGCCCTACATGGCCTTCACCGCCCTCCCCCCACGACAAGCAAGCAACCCATCTCTTGCAATCGCGGCCACCCCTCCCCCCACGGTTAGCCCCCACATTTGTCAGCAATTCCCCCATCCACCACAGCTATCCTGACCTGGCCTAGCCTTTGCCACTCCCATGCCCAGCCTGACTGCAGCCAGTACGCTCTCCCTACCTGCCCCTCAATCCAACCTCCACTGGTTTTCTGCAGTGCCCAATATTCCCTATTAGCCATTACAGAAAACTAATAGCATTGGCTAATGTTTGTTTTTCAGCCTATTTTCAACTGACACAAGTTGCGCCATAACTGCCATTTACTGTTGTTTCTCACTTACACACAGTGTCGCACGCAAATGGCTACATTTGCATTTGCAAGATGAGGATACTGATTTCTTTGAGAATTTGGCAGTTTACTCACTTCTCTTGGCTGATGTACTCATTTTTGTGAATCAGGCCAATGATGTGTGTGTTGCTTCGGCGGGAGAGTGAGTGAGTTTCACTCCTCGTACCAGCCTCTTATCGTGTAGGGCACAGGCGCCCTCTGCTGGTGGATGGCACACCTCTTAGAGCGCTTCACAACAGACCGGAAAACGGCATTACTACATCCCTCCCCTTCCCCGAGTCTCTGCTTGTCATGGGCGTCCGCAGGAATTTTCTGGGGTGGGAGAGGGGGGTTGGGGGGGTGTACATTTTCAGAGGCAATATCTAAACATACAATTTTCAAAAAGGTAAGCCAGCGAGAGAGCACAATACTTTTTTTGCGGTTTTACCCCAAGAAAATTTTGAAAAAATGAATTAAAATGGGATTAAACTGTGCATTTTGCAAGTAGAGTAATGCACAGAAATTGCCAAAACAGTACTCATGAAGCTATAGCACACAAATATCAAATTCTACCTGTTTAACAATATAATCTCCTCTGCGATTGCCAGCTGTGTAATGAAATAATTCACTGCTGTTTCACATGGCCCTAGACCTCAGTAAGTGATTTAGGTGCAGGGAAAACAGTGTACATAAAAAGTATGTGTCCAAGGTCAGTCCAGCCCATCTATTGACCCTGTGAGCCAGGGGGGGCCCTTTGACACCCACCCGCCGTGGTGATTCTCTGACTACCTTGACCACTATTTCTGTTCAGTGTGTGTCAAAAGCATTTTCGTTGACATGAACTTACAGGGAATGCATTGGAAGTAATATCTTTCGAACTGCACAGACCGGAGGATAAAATAGCCATTTTTTTACATTCGATTATATTTTTGGTAGGGATTTGTGCACTCAGAAATATTGCTTGTCAACATTATTGCACTCTCCCAAAAATATAAACAGTGTTAAAACAGTCAATCATTTTTGTGGGATGTAAGTGACATTCGATTAAAAAAAACTTCGGAAACAAGACGTATAACCGTGTGTGGCTCTGGCAGGAGTGTGGGTGCTGCTCACTCCTTATGGAAGCCTTGTAGGGCAAAGGCACCCTGTGTTTGTGGCCAGTGCATCTCGCAGGGCATAGTACGAGAGACCAGCAGAATTAATACAAATAATACAGAAAAGATATTCATTTTGTACCTGAGCTGCTGTGACGAGACATACCTGTGTCATCCAGATACTGGTGTCACTGCAGACCGGGGAAGGGAGGCGGGGGGTGGGGAGGGTCATTAACAGTTTGTTCCTAAGCTCCATTCATTTCAATGGGGAGTCCTCTTCAAAATGAACCCCAGTATCTCAGTATATCAGCCAGTGCTCTCTCCTACACATTGAACAAAAGTGAGGAAACCACCAATCCCTGCGGTGTTCGGTACACAACAGGACTCCATTTTGAGCCGTGGGATACCATAAATACCAGTCCAGTCCACCTTGAGAAACGTGGTTACCCTCTCCAAATACAAGACTAGTCCTGCAGCTGATCCCACACACCATACAACAGTATCAGACTGTTGAAATAGCAAAATGACCCAGAGAAGATTAACAAATCCATTCCATGATAAATCATCAGCCACACAACAAGAGTCGATTCTGAGCCACGCTCAACTCTGCCGCTCTAAAAAACTGAAACTTCAAAAAAACCACCCTCCTTAAAAACACTTCCCAGGCTGGGGAAAACCAGTCACCAGAATTGTTCCTGACAGCAATGATAAAAAATAACATGAGGATTCTTGGGGCCTGATTACGACTTTTGCGCTAATGTACCTTTTGCGGTACTTACCGCAAAAGGTACATTACCGCACGGTAATGT